>PVJD01008263.1:0-41002 GCA_004026545.1 Mormoops blainvillei | reverse complement strand
TCACATAAACAGCTTCCTCCGAAGCCTGGTAAATGGCTTGATGATTGGTCGCTATTACTCGCCCTGAGGTGGAAGGGGGGAGACTCTTTAAAGTGCGTCAGAGGGAGGCGAGCGCCTGGGAACCCGGAGGCCTGGATCCCGGCCGAGAGTGGAACGGAGTCGGCGCCGCTGCCTCAGCCTTGCCTCCTGCGCCCGCCCGGCCTCGCCGCGCCCTCGCCCCGCGCTCCCAGCTCACTCGCTCCCGCGGCGCCCGCTGCGGCTTCTCCTCCTCCTCTTTCGCCTCCTCCTCTTCCTTCGGCTTCTTCTCTTCCTCCTCCTCCTCCTTCTCCTCTTCCTTCTCCTCCTCCTCTTCTTCCTCCTCCTCTTTCCCCACCTCCTCCCTCTCAGCCACCGCCTCCTCCTCCACCACCAACACTCCCTCCGGGGCACCCTGGTCCCTGCAGAGTCCCCGGCCGGCTCAGCCTCCGCTGCGTCCCCCGTGGATCCCGAGCCTGCAGTGCCCGAGCGAGTAGGACGGACGGGCGGACAGACAGACAAGCACGCAGATTGCTTTCTCCCAGCGTTCCGCGGCTGCTGCGCCCCGCGGCCCCGCGGCCCCGCGTCGGGGAAGTTGGGATCGCCCCGGGAGCACTGCGAGGGTAAGCGAGCAAGGGCTGATTCTGGGCGAGGGCTAACGAAACCGTTTGGTCACTTTAGTCCGCACCCTTGGCAAAATTCCGAGTGGCTTTCTAGGTGAGGAGGGAACCTAGGAGTGGGGGTCCTCCAACCACGCGTAGCCTCGAGATCCCAGGGTCGCGGCTTTCGCGATCCTTGACCCGGCTTGTTCGTTTGCAGGTTAGGGCTCCCGGCTTGCGACTCGCCCCTCAGGCTATCTCGGAGGGAGTGCTCACCTCCTTCCCCAAAACAGTTCCTTCTGTAATATCTGGGATCGAGCGAGGTTCCACGGTCAGGGGAGAGGTTGCGTGGTGCTACTAGTATCGTTCCGTTGTCGTTATAATTTTGTTAGTGTTTTTTCATTGTTATTATTATTGCTGTTATTATTTCTATTATTATTTTGCCATCTGTCGTCCCAGGGGCGGGTTGCTGTGCAAACCTAGGGCTCACATCTAGGGATTGCAGATCGTGTCTCCGGTCCCAGGCCGTGTCCGCATTTTCGAGCTCGCCTTCGGTTTTGGGATGATTTTAGGGCCGAGTTCCCTCGTCCCCATTGGCTCACGCAGCGGCATAATTATGATCACATCCCCCAGGCTGCTGGCGCTGCTCTCTGTTTATTGGTGGTTAAAGATCTATTATCTATTCATCAGCCGTCTCTTTTTTCCTCTTTTTTTCCCTCTTTTTGCCAATTACATTCTTCTAAACTGAAGTACCAGCAGGTATTTTGCACGTTTACAATTAATGATAAAAAGAAATCTGGCGTCCTTTAAATCTTTACTTGGAAGCCCAGGTCATTTCTCTTAAGGATGAAGAAATGCCTGTGTTTGGTGGCTGGGTTGCCGTGAGACCCGGAAAATGTGGATTTGAGAGGGGGCGGAGAAGAGCGAAGTCGTGTGATCGAGGCTGAACCGCCACTAGCTTTATCGGTGGAGGGTCCCGGTTCTGAGGACATGTTCCCTGCTTCCCCAGCTACCTCCCTCCCTGCCCTGGGGTCTCCCTTGACCCTCTCAGGTTTTACCTGCTGTGTACCTCTGTTCATGTCAATTTTTCCACTTCTTTATTCCAGGACGTAGTTTGTGTTAGGGTGGTGGAATCCAAAATGCCCTTTCAGAAAACTCTTCAGGCAAGAGAAGAGTTAGCAGTGCGCTTTCTGGGATTGTCTAGGCACCAGACCTTAGTGAGGCGCCAACAGAGATCATGTGTGCCGCCCACCCTCCCCAGCTCCAACCTTTCCAGGGTGTGCACACATACACTCACTCACACACCAGACAGGTGTGGGCCTCAGCTTTGCCCTCACACAGGACAACCTGCCCCTGCCTCAGGCTGCAGACCTCGGACTCCAGCTCTGGGCAGGGGCTGTGGCTGGGTTTTCATCCTTATCGCGTGGTCATGGCCATGCTTTGCAGCCCTGCCCACCCCCCTCCCATCTTTTTTTTCCCAAACCCAAGGGATGCCCCATGTTCTATCCAGCCTGTTGGAGTGGGGTGCATTCCAAGACACACCTCCCTGGGGCCTGCACCACCAACCTCCAAAATATTGTCCGCAGCTCAGAAATCTCTCCTTCCATTAGGCTGTATGGACTGATACCCCGCTAGGCCCGGCTGGTGGGGATCCCAAGCCACCTGGGAAGGTAGATGTCTTTCAGTTGTGCCAGCCAGTGAGCCTGGGGTGGAGTTAGGGGTCAGCCCTCCAGACCAGAAACAAACACTCAGCTTAGGCCGGCTGTAGGTCCAGGATCCTGGGGTGAAAGGGAGGGAGCCCCCTTCTCCGTGGAAGGCTCTCCAGGAGGGCTGGAGGATCAAGCTTACCCTAAGGCCAGGACCTCCAAACTGGGCCTTAGACTCGACGTTGAAAACGGGGGCAGGGGGTAGGGGGTAGAGGGGGTGGCACTAAATGCCCCACCCTGGCTGCGGGGCTGACAGTGCGCATTTATCGCACAGTTAAGGTTAGTGATTTTGGCTGAGGGTAAAAGAACAGATGACCTTGAGGGCAAAGGGAATCCAGCCGGTGTCTCTGCAGTGCGTGACACCGAAAGGAGTTTGCCCTCTTTTAGATGTTCGGGCTCAGCTCTAAGGTGTTGTCAGCACCCCCTTAAACCCTTTGCCCTCTTTGACCAGGAAGTGCCTGGAGTGTCCCAAGGAAGTGAGTGGCAATTTGGAGCCCAGCCCCTCAGCTTCCCCCTCCAGGGACAGAGGGCCCAGGCAGCTCACGGCCAGGTCTCCTCCCTCCACATTCTCTGCTGACTGCCCTGGGTGACCACCTGCCTCACAGCCTGCCTCACTAAACCTGCCTGAGAGGGTCAGGTTTGCCCCAGGGACTCTGTCAGGAAGGTGGGCAAGGGTGTGGGCGCTGTGGGCTCCAGTGCCCACTCTCCTGGCAGGAGCAGGACTTGCTAGTTTCTCTGCCTCCCTCTGCCTCCCAAGCCACTGGCTCCAGGTCTCGTCCGGAGGTGGGGTGGGGCGGAGGTGGGGGCAGGCCTTGAGGGAAAAGTGGGTTTCCAGTGAGTCAGGGCCCTGGGAAGCCCTGGAAGTTGGGTAGTCTATGCTAATTCATGGGCCCAGATCTGAGGAGTTTGGGAAGGTTCTCTGCAGCCCAGGCTTCTATGAGGTGGGGGTGGAGGGTAGAGGAAGTGTGGGAATTAACTAGGAGGGTAACTCATTAACCAGACTGGCAGATGGAAGTGAGCCAGGGGCCTGGGCACACCGATCTGAACTCCTCTAGCCTCCAGTCCTTGGACTGGGTGGCTGCCGTCGCTTTACTGGTGGCTTTGGCCTCACAGAATCCAGCCCTTCTTTGTCCCTTAGTTGCCCCAGAAGGGTGGGTGTTGGTATAGGCAGCGCATGCAGTGGGAGTGGGGGATTCCTGAGCCTCCATCTTAAAGCAAAGGGCTCCCTTTCTCCAAGCCCCAAGCCACGGGTTGGGCTCTGTAGATTCAGGAAGCTACACTCTGCAGGCGGCTGGACTAGCAGACACATAAGGTTGGTTCTAATCTTGGATCTGACACTGGCTGAGTGATCTCAGGCAGCAAGGCAATCGCTCTCAACCTCCATTTTGTCATCTGTAAAAATATGGCCAAAGCTGCCTGTGAGGCAGTGAAGGGTAGGAGTTAGGCCTGTTTGGGAGAGTAATAGAGCCCCTCTACTTCCTGATGCTGATTACACATCTGTACCCGTTTTTCAAAACTGATACAACTGGACACTCAAAGGGCGAATGTTATTCTAAGTTATATCTTATTATCCTGCTCCCCACCAAAATAAAAAAGTCAGGCCAGGGTGAACTTGGGCAAGTTACCTAACCTCTCTGTGCCTCTGTTATCTCTTCTATGAAATGGGAATAAAGAATAGTATCTCGGCCCTTGAGGCTGTCCAAAGAGATAAGCCAAGCAAAGCGACCAGGCAGTGTCTATCCAGCAAACAAAATACTGCTCTAATAAAGTTAGCTCCTGTCCTCGACTTTGCTGGTATTATTATTACCTACCCATCTCCAAGCCTTGTTGCTGGGCTTCAAGGCTGGACAATAAAGTTGTACAAACATAAGCTATTGCTGGTCTCATACTCCTGCCGCGAGCTCCTCCCTGCTCCCTAAAAGGCAAGGACTTGCCTAGGGAGGTGCTGGGGTGAGAAAGGCTTGGATTCCTGGTTAGTGGGAGGCATCAAAGGGCAGGGATTTCTGGGGATCACACAAAACCTTCTGCTCTGAGTTTCCCCACTAGACCCCCTGTCTTTGGAGGAGCAAACAGCAGTGGCCCTCCCTCCCCCAAGTCCTGCTTGGCCTGTGCAGTAACCAGGATGAGTGAGTGCCCAGGTGTTGCCTGGGGTCACTACCTGTGTGACCTTCACCTTGAGCCACGGTTCTCTCATCTGTGAGAAGGAAATATCAATAGCTTAACAGTTTTTAAGAGGAGTAAGGTGAGCTAATGCTTGGCTTAGCCACTATTCATCGAATGTGTATTGTTAGGCCATGGCCTGATGAGGTCCAGTCCACCTGGCGCGTTGCACCACTTCCAGCTCAGGGCGGCTGAGACCCTCTTCGCGAGGGGATACCGTGAGCCCTCCCTGTGTGCACGCCAGGCAGCGGGAAGCGCGGACATCGGTGAAGGGTGAGCCCTTTCCCTGGCGCTAGGCATGCGAAAGATGTCCTGGGATGGGGATGCTTCCGGACCAGTTAAGAACTCCTTCATCCCTCTGTGATTCACAGTTGCGCAGCCTCCCCGAACGCTTAAGGGCGGCGGGGAGAAAACGAAAAGAATTAATACCTTAATTTTAAAAAATTATATCAGATCCCTATCTGGCCTCCTCCCTAGAGGCCACTCGCTAGGAGGGCGCTGGGACCCGGATCCGCGTGCGCGCAGCGGCGCCTAGTGGCTAGGGCCGGGCGTGAGCCGGATACCCGCGGAGCTTCGGAGTCCCCGGCACCCGGAGAGTGCTGGGGCTGCACCCCACTGCCAAGCTCTTGGTGTGACCAAAGTCCGAGCCAGGAGAGGAGGTTAAGGAGGCTCACTGGTCACAGAGGAGAGGACGACTCGGAAATGCGTCCCTCCTCCCTCCAGCAACCAGCTCCAGCTCTCTGCCGCAGAGTTCACCATCCGCGCTAGAACTCCAGCTCCACTAGGAGTCGGGCTCCCTTCCGAAGGATGCAAAAACAGGGAGGACGGGTTCTGCTCTAAAAAGGACGAAGCAGTAATGGTCGCCTGTTGCCGGGGCGATTGATGGCTAAGCTACCGCGCAAATGAGACCGCAACTCCATGCCTGAGGTCCCAGATCCCTCAGCCCGACCATGGTGGCTCAGAAAATGGGAGCATAATGGCCTGCCGTGGCCCCACCTGAGATTGAGTCCGAAGAGAGGGGGTCGCGGAGTGCGACTCTCCCAGCCTCGCGCCCCCTCGTGGCCGTGAGACAGGGATCCTGGTGGTTATTTCGGCTGTGGCGTTTGATCGCGGCACTGGGAGAACGCAAAGGGACCCCGGTGACCCACCCTTTCCTCCTGTAGCGCGCAGAGGCCGTCTGTTTCGGGGCAGCCTGGCTTCTCCGGTGAGGTGAGGCTGTGGGATCCACGCGGGGGTCTTTGGAAACCAGTGCGACAGCAACCGTGTAAATTGTTCAGCGTCCACCTACGTGGCTGAGCCTTAAGCAAGAGAGTCTGGCCCCTGGGCCCTGCCTCTGCTGCCCCAGCTGCATTCAACAAGCACTGCCCTCCTCTGGATGTTAGCAGGAGCCTCTGAGTGCCTGGAGCTCCCGAAGTCTATCCGTTTTGAGATCCAACGATCCCGGTTCACTGAGGCTTGGAGCCACTCTCAGGATATGACCATGGAGTTTTACCTACTTCATCACGTTGAAACTCGCCAAGCCATTAATGCAGGGGTCCCCAACCTCTGAGCCCGGGACGGTACTGGTTGGTCCTCGGGCCTGTTAGGAGCGGGGCGGCACAGCAGGAGGTGAGCTTGAATGTGATGCACTCAAATCATCCTGAAACCACCACCACCCCACCTCGGGCAGTGGAAAAATTGTCTTCCACGAAACAGGTCCCTGGTGCCAAAAAGGTTAGAGAATGCTACCTTCATGAAGGCCCTGATTCACTACTGAAAACAAGGAAAGAGAATCAAAGGGGGTCTTGGTCCCTTTCGCCTTCGCCTGGTTTCAACTAAAAGCCTAAGGCCAAGCAGGGATGGATGAGGGACAGACCGGGCACAGACGGGGACGCAGGAATTAGGAAACGTGTGTGCTCTTGCTCTGGCGGCTGCCCGGGCAAGGGTGGAGGCAACCCTGTGTCCCCTGCACTCTGCCCCACCCAGCATGGGTTGTCATAGTCCCCTGCAAAAGCCCCAGAAGCTGCGCTTCCCTTGGGCCACGCGGGCATAGACTGTTGCTAGGTGCTCCCAGCGCAGACGGGGTGGCCTGCAGTGCCCTGCAGGAGCAGCACGGGAGGCAGGGGTGCACCTTCCGACTCCTCTGCTGCCTTCTCCCACGTCTTTTCGTTTGAAACTGCCCTCATCGCCAGCGCCCGTTTTGTAACTTGGGACCCAGTCCCTTAAGAAGCTTCTTGGGGTTATAAGCAGCAGCCCGCCTTGGAAGCTAGGAGTGGCTTCTGAAATGCTGGTATTCCAACAGCCCCTCTTTCAGGAAATTGTCACTTCTTTTAGTATCTCCCCATTTTCTGGATTCTGGGGGCCCAGGTTGGGCTTAGAAAGGAGATTGTGGCCTTGTGAGGAAAAAAGGAAACTGGAGGCTTTTTATCTTGGACACGAAGCTCTCCATGAAACCTGGGGAGGATACAGGGAAGATTTAAAAGAAGGATTCCACTCACCTGTGCCAAGTTTTAGCGTCTAAAAGCAGGTTTGCTCACACCCATGGTCGCAGCGAACCTCATAATTTGGTGTGGAAGGGGTCATCATACCCACTCTACAGATGATAAGACTGAGGCTGGGGTTACACAAAATACTCTCACTTCCTGAGGGTGCATGCAGCACTCACTCCACGAGGAACCCTGAGACAGCCCCGCCTCCCCTGTGTCTCCTTCTGACCCCTCCCCCTGTCCCCCCCTCTCCGGGTTGCCAAACTCCTGCATTTAAGCCAATGAGAAAACTGGACGAAGAGCCCTGACAGGTGGACGGGAGCGCCCAAACCGTCTCAGGTGGCTAGGCTCAGGCGGGAGTCCCTACAGTGGAACTACAGCTTGCTTCAAGCCCACTTGCCCACCACTGTCCTCCAGGCAAATTTTTCCCGACTCAGGCCTCGCCCCACGCCCCGTTTCTCCTTCTCCAGGCGCCTTTTTCGGACCCCAGCCCCGGGCATAGGACTGGAGGGCCGTCAGTGGCCTCTTCGCAGCCAATAAGCTAAAGAACAGACAGGGCGGCGCTGGGTAACCCCGCGCTGGGAAGCCAGGACCCAGACTCAGTGCGCTCCGCGCCCTCGCGTTGCTCTTGCGGGCAACTCAAAGCGGCCTTGAAACCTCCGGAGGTGCTCACAAAGGGTGCCTGCATCGGCCAACCGAAGAGCAGGAGCGTGGTCTGAGCTCCCCTCCAAGCCAGCGCCACGGCCCCAAAGCCCCTCCTCCAGGGACCTCTGCGTCCCTAGCTCTGTCCAGCCTTTGCCGAACTAGGAAGACAGAAGAGTGGACTGGGGCTGGGAGCTTTCGAAGGGGCCCACAGACCGCCCCCTCCCGCGGAGACACCCTCACGGGGCAGGCCCAAGCCAGCCGAGGTCCTGGTGGCCTTTAATTATAGGAGACCCCAAGGTGGCCAGGTTGCCCCCCAGGGAGAGCAGCAAAAAGTTCTCCAGTTCTGGACACACAGCTACCCTCTCCTCTGCCACATTAACATTCCGGGCCCCTAGCGCGGAGGTTGGACACACCAGGCCCCTTTCCCTTATCTGACTCTGGTCTCGGGGACACGCCGTGCTCCCCGCTGCCCCTACGGCCCCGCGGAGCCCTCGGCTTCGCGGCCAGCGTCTGGCGGCTGGGGGAGAGACAGAGATTGAGGCCCGAAGGGACCCCCAGGAGTTTGCAGGCGATCGAAGCCAGGTTAGGCCTCCGATGCTCCGCGCTGGGTCCGGTGTGTCTCCCCCACCCCTGGCGGGGCCCGGAGAGGCTCGACCTCAGCCGCCCTCCGCTTAGCCCGCCGTCAGCAGCTCGCCTGGGCTGCGCAACAAAGGGTGGCACCGCGGCAGCGCGGGCAGGGACACCATTGGTTCAATATTAGCTTTTCATTCCAGTCTATTGTGCCCATCTGAGATAATATTGACTCTGAGGTGAGAGCCCACAGACTGTAGGGCTTGTCTAACAACACTCCGCCGCAGGACGCTCGAAGAGAAGAGAACCAGAAACGGAGAGTTAAAGAGACCGTAGATACAAGCTGCTCGCGCGGCGGCGAGCCTCAGGGCCGCGGGCTGCCGGACCCCGGCAGCCGGGTGCTCCCCGCGGCGGGCGCCCGGCCTCCCCCCAGAGAACGGGGGGGGGGGTCGGAAGAAGGTCCGGGCCCGGAAGCAGCTCTGAGGATCGGCACTGCGCTTTCACATTGAAAAGAGCCCTCGTTTAACGCGCACCCCCATCTTCCAGACAACTGATTTGAGGCTCCGCTTCTAGGTGACTCTGGAGAAAAACGAATTCCCACACATACTGTTTTAGTTTGACGGTTAAGCCAACGTTGGCCACTGAGATATTTTCCGCCTTTAAACGATGTAATTCGTTAAGGAAACTTCTCTGTCAAAGTCTTTTTCCTGTTCCCCCAGCATGAGAAGAATAAACGCACGCAGCAGTTATCATTAGGTTGCATTACTTACGTGTGCGAGGTTATTAAAGAATTTCTGTGCATTTTGCTTTGCTTCGAATCGTCGCCTTGCAGCCCATCCTCGGGTTTCTTAACTACCATTCTAACCGCAACTTTAAAGGGCCACTGCAACGTTCGAGTCTCGCATATAAAGATTCATTTCAATGTCCAAACTGCCTCTAAATGCCTGCGTTGGAAAATGGCACTTTAAGTTTACATATTTGAGACAGAACGGTTGGTTTAAGCTCCCGGGACCAAACGCCAAGTGCTCCGCGAGCTCGCAGTGAATGTGGGGAAGGATGCCCTCGGGTCTCACAGATGAATTTTGTGCCCTCTCCCCAGTGGAGTGTGACCTCTGTAAGAGATCATCTGTTAACTCTGTTAACTCCAATATGGAGCCGGTGTTTTGGAATCTTTACATCCACCTCAAGACACGTGGGCCTGTGAGGACCTACAAAGGGACAAGGACTGGGAGGGCGCAACAGCGTGGGGGAACCGTTGTGTGCCTCCCTGCTTCAGCCCAGGCGCCCAGTACTGAGCTGTGGCTCAGCCACAGCGACCCACAGCACATGTGATCTATAATACATTATATATATAGCTTTTCATTCCAGTCTCCGTTTGTACTGTATAGTATTTAACACACAATATGTATTATATGGTTTCACCGTATTATATACTATTTAACATGTATTTAACATCTAATCCCTGTATTACATCATTATTATATTGCTTATTTAACGTATGTTGCATGCAGTTCCGGATATATGTATATATGTTAATATATTTCTTTTATGTGTGTGTGTGTAAAAATATTTGGGTCGCCTTTAATCTTCCTGCAAGTACATACTTACTTGATCGTTTTAATGCAACGTTATAAAGCCCTAATCGAAACCACTTTGACATCCGGAGACATCTTTATAACAAATACCCTGGAGTCCAATTTCGGCACCAGGAAAAGGTGGGGCGATGTTAACTCGGTCGTAAGGGACATCAGGTCCCCTCTGAAAAGTGGTTTTCCAAATGTCCATTCCTTGAGGACAGAAGAGGCAACGTTCTGGACCGGGCGCCTCCTTCCCTCTTCTCTGGCATTGTGCTAGTTGTTTTGGTTTTGAAAAGAGTCTGTTTAGAGCCTCGGACGGTCCCTAAACTGATGTCATGAATTAAAAATGAATTTGGGGAGCGCAGCATATGCTCCGCTGAGGCGTCTGGGAGAGCAGCGGAGGCCTTTCACCCCGAGGTCTGAGCTCCAGACGCCGCCCCGACCGGCTCTGGCCTCCGCTCTACGTGCGCGCGCAGCAGCGCTCTGGGCTCACGCGGGTTCCCGCTCCAGCTGGCCGCCGCCCTCCCGACCCCGCGCTGGGAAAAGATGTGCGAAGCGCGCAGTGCTTGCAGATCAGGTGGTCCCAGCTACAGCCCGCTTCTAATATCCACTAAGAGCAGGGGCCAGGTGGGCCAAGGAAAATAAAGTCGGGATTTCAGATGTCCGCACGTTATCGCTGCTTTAAAAACGAGAACCGCACCAGAGACCCATCTAGTTCATGGAGGGAAAAAGGGAAAAAAAAAATCAGAAGTCAGGTATGGCCCATAAAGAATCAGAAAGGGGAAATAACCTGACTTTACAACCAGATAAATAGAAGGTGGCTACTTCGGAGACCTGGGAATCAGGGAGGGAAATTGGGGTGGGGAGCACTGAAACGAACTAGCCAAGAGGAAAGAGCGCACAGAGACCTCCAGGGTGCGATTGGCTGTCTATTTCTTTAAAGCACCACCCCCCCACAGTGGCTACCTGGGAACGTGGATGAAACAAAACAGTGAAACTTGCCTAAAACCTCACCGAGAGACTTGGGCTCCCCACTCACTTCCAGCAAAACCCCAGGTTCAGTGAGACCGGGAGGCTGCCTCTGATCTATCCCAGTCCTCAGCCTTGGGGAAAGGTTTGTGTGGACTTTGAAGAAGAGTGCAAGCTGTGCCCTCCCTGCTCTGTCCGCTGACGGGGCTCCCTGGCTACCTGCTAAGATGAGCCAGGGATGGGAGAGTGGGAGACTGTCCTCACGCTCACGTTGTTAAAAATAAAACAACCGGACTCCTCTCCCTCCCCAGTGGCTGCAGTCTCCCGGCCTGGCTGCATGCATCTGAGTGCACGCAGGATGCCAAGCCCTGCAGATGCGGAGTGGATCACAGGGCCAACCATGTGGATGTGTATCTCCCCCAGATCGGCTTTGGCACATCTGGCCTGTCTGCAGTATTTTCTCCATCCAGGTGATTCATCTTGCCTAGGCCCAGTGCGATGGAAAACTTTGTTCCGATTGTGTTAGCATCAGAGTTCCATATTTCTGCCGCTGATCTGAGCCCCCATGATCCCGGTTTTAAGGGGCAACTGCTTAGGTGTCTTGGGAACAAGATGTTCATGTGCCCCCAGTCTGGCATGAAAGACAGTCCATTTCTATCACTGATGGCACCTGTCCCAGGTACTGTGCTAAGTACCTATTTAAGGATCTGCCTCATTCAGTCCTCCCAGCAACCCACTGAAGTACGTACGTCTATTTCCATTTTCCAGATGAGAACACTGAGGCCCTGAAAAATTAAGGGGTTCACCCAAGGTCATACACAGCTAGTAAATGTGGGAATCTGGATTCCAGCCCAGGTCTGTCTGGCACAAATACCCCACCCCCACCGCATCTCTTATTTCCTATCAAAATACCTCCTTTCCCCCAGTGAAGAAGTTGAGACCAATAGGGTAAAGAAAGAGGTAACACTTTGCTGTTAATTTCCCCCAAAAGTCAACTATCACAGGATATAGAGCCTGGATCCCACCTTTCAGAGCGTGCACTCCAGGTCCAGAAGAGACAGTAAGTAGTTGGCATACAGGTGGCGTGTGTGGTTTACAAAGACCTCGCGCACTCCTCACTTCAGTCACCTCTCCCACCAACCCAATGAGGTGGATGTTGCCATTATTATCCCAGTTTAGAAAGGCAGAACGGGCTCAGTGCGGTTAAACGACTTGCTCCCTGCCCAGCCAGCTCACCCAGAACCCTGGCACCAGCCCCGGGCCGGCCCATTCTAAGCCTTCAGGCTCTGCAGGCTCCACATATGGGACCATTTAACCATCCGAGTTAGGCCTTGCCTTCTGTTGTGAAATTGCTAGGTTGTTTTCTCTTTGTTTTAAGTGTTCCTGCAAATATTATTACATGAGTCAAAACTTTCTCTTTATTTATGCCTCTCTAACACTCACTCTTTCTCCACGTAAGCACCCATCTGTGCTGCAGGGTGCATATGTGAAATTGCCCCTTATCAGTGTTCAAATGATATTTAGAGATCATAGAGTACATACATATTTTATCTGCAATTGTCTGTTTTGCTCTATAACCATTTGCCTAGTGCACCTCATGACAACGCAAATGTGTACAAGAGTTTAAAATTATATGTGTGTGTATTTTTTCATGATTTTAATAGAATTTTTAACCCTCGCTTGAGACACTCACTGTTTCTTCTTTGCTAAGATCCAAGGGGAAGAGTTTGAGGTTGGAGGAATCCCTTGGTCAAATGGTTCCAGATCCAAAGGGATAACCAAGAGCCCAGACAAGAAATGCCTTGAGGAGCCTTTGACCTTGAGATGACGGACCAAGCACCTTGCCACTAGCAAGAGCCTTGCCAGGGCTCCATCCCCCACATTCTGAACCTCGTTTGTTCACTCTCCGCGAGAGCCATGTCCCCTCATTCCATGAAAAAGTTTTATTTTTCCTCATGATTATTAAATTATGTGTATTTTTTAAAATATTAGACCAGGTTGTAAAAGAACAAAGTAATAATCACTTCAATTCCTACTGACCAGAGGTCACCGTGGTCAAACATTTGGGGATGTTAACTTTTGACACCTTAGAAAAGTAAATAGATTATGTCTTCACATTTTTGCTATTATTCCCTAGTCAATAAAGAAAGGGAAGAAGCGTGCTGTGTGTGATTCTCTTCACAGGAAGTTTGTCACTGAATATAGAATTTGGAACAGTGGCTGCCTCTGGGAGAGAGTTGACTGGAAAGAGGTACCAGGGAACTTTGTGGGGGCTGGAACTGCTCCGTGTCTTGATTTGGGTGACGGTGACACAGATTTATACAGTTGCCGAAACTCATCGAACTTAAGACCTATCTATGTATTTTACCATAAATTTTTATACCTCGATAAAGAGAAAGAATCTTGGATAAATATCATAGCAAAAAATCTAACTGGGGAGGTGGAGAAGAAGGAAAAAAAAGACAAGCTACCCACAATACCTAGAACTTTACAGAGAGGGATATCCGGTTTCCTCCCTCCCCATACACTAGCTTCTCCCTTTTTCAGCCCTGCAGTTCAATTCAAGGAGGCTGGGTCCTTAAAAGGGTAATGCAATCTTAAGACCCTATTGAGGCCTGCCATCAACTAGACCATTTTTCTTTGATGGACTGCATTTTATGATATGGGTGGGAGTCCCTTGGAGCCTAATGAGGATCTGAACTTGAGTCAGGAAGGAAACCCAAAGGCCTTAGCTTTCAAACAGGTGATGTTCCAAAAGTTTCTTTTTTAGTCATTGTCTAAGACTCAGAATGCTGCTCCTCATAGAAACAGTATTATAAGTAGTGGTCAAGGTTCCAGATTTTTCCTCCCCCAAATTTGTTAAATGCCTCCTCATAAGATACAGAATTTTAACCTTGGTAGGAACATAAGTGTATTGACTTACCGTGGTTGTGTACCATGGAAAAAGGGGGAGAAAAGCTAAATCTACACTCCCCCAATACCAGCTTTCTGCCAGGCACCATGTTGGCATTTGGGATTTAAAAATGAAAAAAATCTCATGATAGTTTCCCTCAAGCAGCTCACCACTTAGGAGACTACCTTGTAAATAAATAAGTGCAATAAAATCTTATACAAAGGGTACCCCCCAAATGGGATGATCTTCTAGAGGGCGGGCGCCTTGTGGCACAGGCTTCCCCCGCTAGGTGAGTGCTCTAGGAACCCACCTGTATCCGTTACCAGCTGGCGTTGTTGTGAGAGGCTGCATTAGGCTTCAGTGAATTTTTTTTGAAGACTCTTTCAACGCGTTTGCCCGTTTCATGATGGGTGAGTAATGAGCGCACCTGCTCACACCGCACTGAGTGGTCAGCAGTTTTTCACAAAAAATGGCACGACTCCTTATTCACCCAATCTCACCTGAGCAACTTTTTTGTTTCTCTGGATGAAAAAGGCCCTCAAAGGGAAACGTTTTGCCGATGTGGAAGAGGTGACACAAAAAACAGCAGAAGCACTGAAAGGCCTCACAATCGACGAGCTCAAAAATTGTTTCGAACAATGGGAAAAAAGTCTTAATAGCTATTTTGCATCAAATGGAGAGTACTTTGAAGGTGACTAAAGTTTAAACATGTAAGAATAAATACACAATTTTTTAATAAATAAATTCCAGGGGTTTTTTGACCACCCCCGCCCCCGTAAGTGTTGTGATAGAGGTTGTTATAATTAAATAAAACTAAAAAATAGTGCGAATGCTTTGTTGGTAAAGGAAAACACATTTTGAAGCAAGGAGAGTTGGTGGGACAAGGAATTAGATTAAGACCTGAAGAGGGCCATGGAGCACACCGAAGGGCAGTGGCCCCGGATAAGATTCCTCTTCAGAATGTGTGCCTTCCCTTCCCACTGCTATCGGAGCACCACGGCTGGGCTCTCAGCCAGGATTTGGGTTGTTTGTTTTTAACTTTCACATTATTTTACGGCGGTAGAGGTGGGCAAGATTTGCAATTCCAAAGAGAAAAGGAAAGAAAATTTTGAAGGTATATAAAGTTAGGAGAAGGATTGTCACAGGTGGCTTTGCCCAGTAGTGAGAGAGGACAAAGCAAAATCCCCAACACGGGGGAAGAAAGAAAAGGCTGTTCCCCACACCAGTCACCAGATGGTGAAGTTGGCTCAGGACAGCTGGGTTGCTGTCTCGAAAGCAGAATGGGTTAGGGGACCCTGTGCCCCCAGAAGTATAGGACCACTTAAAGTCACATATTAACAGTATTTAGGGATCATTTATTCATTCAAACAGTATTGTGCACTTAACATTTGTAAGGAAATTTGCAATTGACCTGCAATTAACAGGGTTAAAGAATTTACTGAATTATCGTCCTTGCCTTTAAGGACTACTGGGAAACTAAACTATTATTTCATGCGCCCAGACATAAAGTCTCCTGTTTTTACCTCCTAATGCAGTTCTCATCAGTAAGTCAGGGGTCATAACAATGTGGGATCTAAAAATCTCACACAATTGTTCCGAGGATAGAATACAATCAGGGTATAAAAACTCCTTTGTAAAGTGCAGGCATTAGACAAGCATTACCATATTTTGCCATGTATAAAGTGCACCTTTTTTGCCCAGATTTTTCAGGGAAAAGTAAGGATGCACGTTATACACGGGTACAATGATCGCATACCATGGATAATGCTCACAAAAGCCGTGGGTGTGTATTATACATGACAAAATACAGGTAACCGTTAAAATAATTTTCAGCCATGCTCTCCCCGTGCTGATCAAGTAGTCACTCAACAAATACTTACAGCACACTTAGGCTGAGCAGGCGTCGTTCTGGCACATAGCAGTGAAGAACACAGACAGAACCTCTGCCCCCATGGAGCTGACATTCCCCAGTAGGACATCCGCTGTCATAAATAAAAAGACCCATTGGCCACCTGAGAGGAGCAGTGAAGTTTAAGTTATATGTGTCTGTATATCTATATATATCTATACATGATATATAGAGATATATGTACACATATATCTCCACTATTTGTAATATTGGGAAACTGAAAATGATCTAAGTGTGCCTTAAAGGAAGACTGATACAAAAAAATTATGATGCTTCCATACTACAGAAAACCGTAGAGCTGTTAAACAAATGGAGGTGGCCATCTGTATGTGGTATCATGGGAAGATCTTTAAGACCTGTTAAAAGGAGAACAAAGCAAGTTCCAGAACAATACATAATACGACCCCATTAACGTTTAAAATAAACATTACCGGTTTGTGTGTTTTATTCACACACTAATCTATAGTTACATGTGAATACTTAGATCTAAACCAGAGAAAAGTTCTGGAAAGATATACTACTTCAGGGAGGAGAGTGGATTTATGTATTGCTTGTGTAATTAAACAAGGAGACACATGCATGTGGGTACAATTGAGTTATAGCAATATGAGTGGATGACAATTGTTACTCTTTTAATCTTCTTTAATGTCTATAGAGAGATATATACACATAGATGAGATGATGCCAAAACATAAAAGGTAGAATTAAAACATGGTGTCCTGGCTCAGAAATCTTGCCTCTCCCCACCCCACCTGCAGTTTATAGTGAAACCTTTTTTTTTTTTTTTTTAAGAGCATCTCATGGGATGTTGGATAGAAATCCTTGATCTCCCAGTTCTGAGGCACATGTAATTATTTCACAGTTAAGTAGCCTCAGGATCTCTGTGTTAGATATGACTTCATTATGAGAGCATCGTACCTCTCCCAGCAGTTAATTGAGCTCTGACTGGAGCCAATGTGGGGGTGCTGGTATGTGATGGGTGGCTCCTAACAGGGTCCCTGTGGTTCCTCGACCAAGCCAAGTGCGATGGCCTTAGCTTTGGCTGACCTCTGAAAACCAGAGGCTGTGTATCCTAGCTGAATCTCTTCCATTGTCTCTCTCTGTGACTTTAGACAAGTCTTTGCTGCTTCTGGGTCTCTAAGGAAGGGACTGTACGGCCTATAGTATCATTACCAATCCTAAACTTCTGATTTTTATTGTAGCAAGTTGTTACAAGAGGAGACCGCATTTCCTCACGTGCACTTGCTGTGTGTTTGGGACAGAGACGTACAACGGCAGGGTCCCTGGTCTAAGGAATGGACTCAGAGTCTTGGGAATATTGACGCTGGTTTAACTGCTGGAAAGGTGGCCTGAGAACAGAAGTCTGGAGATGCCTCTCCACGTCACTGCAGCCTCTTGCTCTAAGTCTCTTAGATAAAGCTAGCCTCTGTTCCTCCAGCCCCTTTGTTCTGAAAATAAGGCTGGTAGAACCCCTTACCAGGTTGGGCAGCTTCGGGTCCTAGAGACTAACCTACATGATCAGGTTACAACAGGAAAAAAAGTCTCAGGGGTGGGGACTGGGAGAGCTCCAGGTCAGGGTGAGCTCTAGAAGGACTGGAGATGGTACCTGGGTCCTCCCAGCCAATCTGCTGATTCGGCAAATTTTACGGAGCTCCTGCTATATGCCAGGTACGCAGCTCGACTGTGGGAGCACAGTGATCAGTCAGACGTAAGGCTCATAGACCAAGGCTTTAGGGGTTAGAAGCCTTTCTGGGGCAGGGCTTGACCCCCCTGAGAATGCTCAGGTCTGTGCCCTTCCCAAGGGCCCCCAGAGCATAAGCCCAACCAGCCTTAGCGAAAGCTGCTGGAGGAGGCCCAAGCATGCTGGAGACTGAGTCAGGAGCCAGGGGTCAAAGTCATCCTGATGATGCAGAAAACTCCACAATGCCTTTGGTCAAGGCCAGTCTCCAGCAAGGGAAACTTGTTTCCACGGACTGAGGGTGGGTGGGTGGATTCCCTCCCCAGATTTCCCCCATGAGGCAAGGGGACAAGCTGGTGCAGGTACTGGCTAGCAGCCCCTGGAGATGGGGCTGGGGAGGCCCCATCACTACTGCAGGTTCGGGCCCCACCCCGAAACCCATTAAACCAATGCCTCATGTGTGGGCCCCTCCCGGCCAAGAGTGCCTGGGGATGGGGTGGTCACAACCTGACAGATGGCACTAAGTGGCATTTTCAGGGCGCTTATGGGCTTCTTTGGAGGAAGGGCTGCTTGGGGGCAGCAGGAGCCTTGGCATCGGGAGACCCAGAGACTTTGGTCCTCATGAGCTGTCAACCTGGGGCAAGTCACCTCACTTCTCTAGGCACATCTGTCAGATGTGCAGTGTCTTTTATTATGAAAGTCACCCATGATCATAAAAGATGTAAATGTGACAGGAGAGGGAAAAGTCAGAGAAGGTGCTGACCTATCCTAACCACCATTGAGAGTCCGCTGTAAAAATTCTCCTCTACATGCAAATAGCTACATGTGCTTCTTAAACAGACATTGGGATCACAAAGCTACACTTGGACACTCCCTGCATCAGTGCATAGGTCTGCCTCCTCCTTCAACCTACTGCCTGGGATTCCAGCCTCCCCTGGGCCATGCTGTGACTTTTTCCACGGGGTAAATTCCTTGAAATGAAATAAGCGAATCAAAAGTATTTCTTCACATCCTCAATACATTGAATATTATTATTCCTTTTTAAAGCGTTAAAGCTGTGAATGAAAATCATCTGTTTTCTAATTTTGACTGATTATTAACAAGGTGAAGTGTGTTTCCTTTTTGTATGTTAAGTGGTTATGTGTATTTCTTCAGTGTAAAACTTGCTTGTATCATCCCAATTTTTCTATTGGAATGATGGCCTTTTTCTTATCTTACAGTAGCACTTTATATAGTAAAGCCCTTAAGGGATGGCTTGTCATACAAGTTACATTTTTGCCCTGGTTTGTCATCTGTGTAGGGTGTGTGTTGCCCAGACCAATGATTTAAATACTTATGTAGGTAAAATTGATGAGTTTTTTCCTTTATGGATTTTGACGCTTATCACTTTTCAAGAAAGGTCCCTCTTTTTCTCAAGATTATGGAATTGTTATTCTTTAGGTTCTTTTGCAACTTTTATAATTCTTAAAAGTATGCGTCTTTAATACATTTGAATTGTTTTCTATGAATATGGCATGAGGTGGAAACCTACTCCGCCCCTTCAAATGGATAACTAATTACTCCAGTAGTTTATGGGACCATCCAGCCTTTCTCCACTGATGACAAGTATAATCTTCATCACATACCAGCTCCCCATACATGCATCTTATTCCCCATTAAGCTATTTTATTCTATTTTACATTATATTTTATTCATTAATCTATTTGATAATACTACATTATCATAATGATTAATTGTTCTTTTAAAAGCCAACAGGGCAAGTGCACTCTCATTGTTTTTTTTATAAAAATTGCCAATTCTTATGTGCCTATTTCCATAGGCAATATTTAGAATCAACTTGCCAGTTCTTCTAATCAGGAATTATTTTGGAATTGCATAAAACCTATAAACTAATTTAGAGGAGAACTGAAATCTTTATGATAGTCATCCCAAGCAGAAATGCAAGAATTTACTTTGTTTAGATTTTTGTAATATACTGCAGTATTTGCTTCTAAGTATGTCCTAGATATTTCTTGCATGAATTAGTCATTGTATTTTCAGTTTTGTGAGTGATTTATGCTTGTTTTGTTTTTGCTATAGTGAATGGAATAATTTTTTATTTTGTATTTTCAGTTTGTTACTATTAGATGAGAAAACTACTTAGTTTGCATCTGGGAATCTTTGTAAACTCTCTTATTGTTTCTATTAGGTAATCAGTTGAGTCTCTCAGATTTTCCACTTAATAACTGCTTACTTATTACCAATTTTAAGTGTATCTATTATCGAAAATGAAAACATACAAAGAAAACAAACAGCATTTGTAAAATCTGTGCTTTAGAAATAGTCATTCTTAACATTTTAAAAAAAGAGATATATATAATAAATACAAATACTTGAAAAGAGAGAGAGTGTGTGTGTGTGTGTGTAATATCTGCTGAAATAGACCAGATGTGTGTATAGCTGTTCAAATAGCATCGCCAGATGCATACTGTTTTCTCACCTACTTTTCTTACTTAATAAACTATAAATCTTTTCCACATTATGATGTTACATTACCATTCTAACAAGTGTATTAAATGTATGAATGTGTTTAAGCAATCCCCAACTTCAGACATTTAGATTGAGCCCACTTTTGAATATTATAAATCTATAGAGAATATCTTAGTACCTAAGTCTTTGTGAACATTTGTGGTTATTTCTTTAAGAGAAATTTCTATAAGTGGAATTTCTGGGTCCAACGGCATGCAGAAACCCAAGTCTTTGGGGACACATTGACAAATTGCCCTCCAAAAAACTTCTGCCAATTTATTCTCCCACCGCCACTTTTTAATACACATTTCTTCTTCATATCCTACTTTCTTCGATAAACATTATCATCGGCATTTCTTAAGTTCTTAAGCTCCCTGGCAGCATCATTTTAATGGTAACAGAAGAGTTCGTCAGCCACCCACCCTCTGTTGGAGCCTCCGCAGTGTCTTCGCCTTGGCTTCCTGGGATAAACCCAAGAGTTCCTGACTTCCAGCAGCAGCAGCAGTTTTGTTGGGCGGGGAGCCTCAGCTTTGGCTTACCGCTTCCAACGTAGAAATAAAGTGGTTAACTCGGCCCGCATCCTGTGCTCTCTGCAGCCAGAAGGTGGCCAGGGGACCCCACGAAATGTTAAATCATTCTTAAGAGATTGCTACCTACAAGTAGCAAAAGATCTACTTGTGCTTTTAAAAAAGGCTCGTCCCTGTCATTTTTTATCGGTGAACAGGGTGTTACATTTCTCCCTGTCAGGTGTTCCCTTGGCAAGAAACTCCTAAGTCAGGACCCCTTCCAGCAAAGGGTCCATTTTTCTAAGCAGCAAATGACTACAAGCACATCTGCATTGACAAGTCACAGCTTATATCCTTCGATGGTGTTTCTGCTCTTTTGAAAATGTTCATAAAAACTTAATGTGGAAAAAAAACAACTTTTTCCAAATATGTGTCCCAATGAGCCCGAGGCAACTCATACTTTCTTATAAAATAAAGTAGGTCGCTCGCATCAATCATGGCTGTCTTAGCACATTTTTTCCAAATTAGGAATTCTCAATCCATCATACCACATTGTGGCATCCCTTTTCCAAACATTTCCTTTTAATATGCTCTTTAACATGATAAGAAAATCTAATAGAATATATTAGTGTCACTTTTCGGTGATGGAGTGTTTCCTCCTGTTGCAATTCACAATGAGTTCAGGGAAACATTTTTACTAGTTCACTCTCTAACAGCGATCAGTTGTTGAAAATATGACAATGGCCCCAAAGCTGCCAAGGCCACACTTGGGTATTAGCCCTCGAAAGATCACAGGGCCCCCGCTTCACCTCTCCATGTGTTGGATGTGTAGATAAATGCAAAAGATGTGTGTGTCCCAAAGCAAAATCGTAAATCCAGATTCTGTACGTGAGGTGAGTGTTTAAATTTAGCCTGTCGATTCAGTAGAGTCGCACATGCTCCCCTATAACAGATCAAAGCTTGTACTGGGCTTCATTTTAAAACCACATTGCTCCCAGAACATTTCTAAGTCTCCTGGATCACGCAGAAAGGGAGGGTCCTTGGCTTAATATGAGTGAGATTCTCCAAAACCAGTTACCATCCTCTTAAAGGGAAATTTGGACCCTGTGTGAAATGCAGGCTCCGTTTATGACCACTTCGGAGAGCTCTGTTCGCGTGTCCACGTATTTGATGACCCTTACCTGACAAAACAGGGCCTCAGTCTCCACTCCGATCTCTGCGTCTCGGACTCATGTGTTCGGTGTGGGCACTTGAGTCTCTCCAGGGTTTTTTTTCTTTTTATTTGGATGAAATTTTGGAAGAAAACATTTGGGAAGGTTGGGAATTGGAGAGGTTTGTAGAGCGCCCAGGAATTCAGCTGTTTCAGGCTTTTGGCCACCCAAAAGGAAAACATCTGAATGGAAAAGGGAAAGTTGAGTCGATGCTCTGGACGTCTCGTCTGGACACGTGGGGGCCTGTAGACACTCCATAAGTCACATCACCACTCCCTCACGTCTTGGGAAAGGGGAAGGTACAGTTTCAGTCCCTGACCAGCCATGGCATCCTGGCACTGACCCATTATGGCCCCCGGCCAACAACGTAAGGCTGTGTGTGCCCAAGAAATGTCATTGACCCGTTTATCACAAAAGCAACTGTACCGGACCAGTGGGGGACAGAAAAATGAGGCACAGCTCTTGCCCTAAAGGAGCTTGAAGTCAAGCTTGATATCACGCAGAGCATGATAAGAAGAAGGAAAAAAAAAATGCCCAGGGAGTTCAGAGAGGGAGAGGTCGCTGCCAGGTAGAGGTAGACATGATCAAAGGTCAAGATGACGATGCTCTTTGAACCAGGCCCTGAGTAATGAGTAGGCTGTGGATCTGCACATACGAGGAAAGGGCACTGCACAGAGCAAGTAAACAGGCAGGCGTGGGAAACTATGCAGGAAGCGCGGGCATGAGAAATAACTTAGGACTCAAGGAATGCAGGCCGCCTAAGGAGAGGCACGAGAGGAAATCGAGGAAGATGGAACCAAGTGTGTAAAGAGTCTTGAAGGCGGAGCTAAGGACCAAGCTTCCAAGGAATGCTTCCTCTCCCACGCCCCCTCGCCACAGTCGTTCTGGCCGCATCAGTGCATTTGTCTGGAATAGGGAGGTTATTAGGGTGACAATATTTATCGTGGTGCAACTGAGCCCCCTCAATCTTTTTTCTCCTTTACACTTCTTCATGCATAGGCAAACGCCGTAGCAAATTAAAGTGGTTTCCGTTGCTAAGGTTGGCGCATCATCCAGGAAGTTCCTGCTGGCCTCAAAACCATTGCTCGCAGATGATGCACCACATTCCGGGGTTTTCCATGAGTTGATTAAAATGTGTAGAAGAAGCTGCCACTCGCCTCCTGGCCCATGGACTCAGAGGGGACTACACAATGTAAGACATCGGATGCTTCGGTAAATGTATTAGTTTATTCGCCAAAGATTTATTGAGCAACTACTATGTATGTGCTTCAACTTGCTGTATGTGCTGGGGACAACGTGTGGAAACAAAACATAGGGAGTTCCTGTCTTCATGTGGTTTACTTTCCGGTGGGAAAGAAAGAGTTAAGAAGATAATTTCAGAGAGTTCGAAGGGAAATACAGGGAACAGAGAGAGTGGGAGGCAGGAGGGTAGCCATGTCAGGGAAGCTGGTGAGGGGGGCCTGAAAGATGGCGGCTGGAGGGAGGCAGGCAGAGGAAGAGCCGGGCAGGAAGCAAGTGCAAATGTGCAGACAGTTGAAGAATCCAGTCACGACGGAGAGGGGAGCCAATCTGGATTCGAGGTGCCGGGGGAAGCACCTGCAGGTTTTTGAGCAGGGCAGTGACTGAGCTTTGAATATTGGGGTACCCACTTCAGAGCTGCCATGAGCCACCATCTGTTCCAGCCTCCCGGTTGCCGACTTTTTCTGCAAAGTCAAAGCGAGTGCTTGGAGTGCATCGGCTTTTATTTTTACAGCAATCTTTGTGCCCAA
This sequence comes from Mormoops blainvillei, assembly GCA_004026545.1. Taxonomy (NCBI): domain Eukaryota; kingdom Metazoa; phylum Chordata; class Mammalia; order Chiroptera; family Mormoopidae; genus Mormoops; species Mormoops blainvillei. Next base: position 17,822 of record PVJD01008263.1, on the reverse strand, counting down.
ACCACCATAGCATTTTTAATAATAAACTGGCAGGGAGTCAGACATCTGTACTTGAAAAAAACAGCCCAAGCCAAGTATTTCTAAATGTTTTATATTTACTTGTAACATTAGAATAACCACGAGGTTGCTCTTTGCATAATCGGAACCATTCTCATTAGGGTTCGACAGACCTCGTCCTTCATGGGCTTGGGCGGTGGTTTTCATTACAGCAGTGACATGGATCTGACAGGAGTGAGTCTCCCCTTGTACGTTTGTGGAAAAGGGGGGAGAAGTTGAGGGAAGCCAGGGCAAGCTAGGAAAATAAGAACCCTGCAAAGACAATCATCAGCTTGGCGCTGCAGTGCCATGAAAAGAGCCCCGGCTGGGCCACCTTGGGCAAGTCACTCAGCCTCTCTGAGTTTCCATGTACTTATAAGCAAAGTGGGGGTGACAATAGGGCCTACTTCATGGAGTTTTATGGTGAGGTCTAAATAAAATTACGTAGGTAAAGAGGCCTGGTACAAGATTTTATCTGGTTGCCTTTCTCCAAAATCAGTATTTAACATCCAAGATGTTAAAACACTACCCCCATTGATTTGTATCTTTTTGCTAAAGTAGGGTTGCAAGATTTAGCCAATAAAAATACAGGATACCCAGTTACGTTCGAACTTCTGATAAACAACAAATAATATAAGCGTGTTTCTTGCAATCTTTGGGACATACTTAGGGTAAACAAGTATTTGTTGTCAATCTGAAATTAACATTTAACTAGGCATCCTGTATTGTACAAGGAAACCCAGTTCTAGAGGTTTAATGGTTCTAAGATCATTAAGAAAAAGCGTTTTCGGGCGGCATTCAGTCTCGGTCCGCTAACTGGGCCCCTGCGTTAGAGGCGGCTTAGTATCCTTGTACCGACTGTCCTTCTTGCTCGCTGAATCCCCAGTACCCAGAACAGAACCTGACATCTAAGTGCTCGATAAACATGTACTGAATGAACAGCTAAAAGATTATAAGACCTTTATGAGTCAGTCCAATCTGATAAGTATACATACTTTAAACATGCCTTAGAGATCAAGCATCTCTTCTACCTGAAGTGGATGAGAAGACACAGAGCCACTGCCCGTGTCCCTCACTCTGCAGCAACAGAATCAGCCCGGAGCGGAAGACAGCGGTGGCCTGCCAGCTCTGGCCTTCTCCCTTGGCCACCTGTGCCACCGACGTGCAGCCGGGTCGGTGCCCTTTACATGTCAGCCCTTGTCCTGTAGCCCCTCTGTGGCATCCCCCAAAAGCACATGGGCTGCAAGACTATTTCACACCAGCTCATTTCATACTTCATTTATTTTATTAAAAAAAAAAGATAAAACTTACGGGTTCAGAGTCCACCCTTTTCTCCCGCTTCGTTCTGGCACCCCGGAGACACCTGGGCTGCGACGTGGGGAATGGCGGCGTTTCGGGAGAAGCTGCTGGTGGAACGGAAGGGCAGGTGTGGGCCCTTCTGAGCTTCCCAGGCTAACAAATGTCTGTGCTTCCTGGGAAGTCGTGAGCACGGAGGATTTCCGCAGCCATCCGGGCTAGGCTTATAAAGAACTGATCCCGACATCAAGAAAAGAAACCGGCCACTAAATTCCTAGTTAGTTCATTTTCTTAGACTTCTGAATGTGTTTTAAATTTTCTCTAAATTAAGATAATCATAAAAGGTTAAGATATTTAAACAGAGCCCCACCTGATCCCAGGGCTTGGCTTGTCTGCTTAATTAGTTCCCGAGCGTATGGCTTAGAACTTCTTATAAAAACAAGGTAATGACTCGAGGTATACTTGGGTATTAGGTTGAACGATGTTAGCGGGACATTCAGACCCATCTCAAAGGCCTTGACCTGCCCTTGGTCTGTGCTGGAAGCTTTTGCTGACATCTGTTTCAAAGAGATACCAGAAAACTTTCCAGTGGCCTCATGATAAAACAAAAATCCATACGGAGATAGATATCAGGCATTAAAATACTTAGGATTCAGCCTCGCCGAGGAATGTGTGGCCCCAGAATATAACAGTGGGGGGTGGGTGGTGAGGAGGGGTGCTGAGAACTGAGAGTGCAGTGCCTTGGCTCAGTATGGAGAGGGAGCAGCTGGGTCACAAATGTCCCCAGGGCCCTTTGTTCTTCCGTGTGTTCTGTGTGTTTCAGATAATAAATCAGGTGCTCCTGTGTGGGGGACATAATTCAAGTCACCAGGAGTCACTTCCCCAGATCCCATGCAACCCCACTCTTCCCCACCCCCTTCCCGGAAAAGCACTTTGGAGACTCCCCGCAACAGGAGTGAGGTACGGCACTGGCTCACCCACATGCCCTGGCTTAGCTGGGAGACTGGCCCCACCCCTAACCCGCACCTGCAATGATGGGGGTGGTGTATAAATACACGCATATGTGTGTGTGCGCTCGGTGGAACCTAGCTTTCCGACAAGCACCCTCCCCAACCTCCAAGGAGATTTCTGCCCCTAAGCCCTTCCTACGTGCCAACTCTGGGTCCATTATGTTTGTGAAAATTTGGGCCATGTGTGGGAAATGGCAAAGCCAGCTAGGGCCATTTAACAGGCCCCAGGTGCGAATCAGGCCCATCTCTTTGGCTTCAGTGAACCTTCAGTCTACCCACATTCATTCATTCACCCATACAGCCACCTCTCCTTTTAATAAGTACTCATCAAGCACCTACTGTGTGGGGAGTGTGAGGTGCTGTGGGAAAAGCAGAGCTGGTTCGAGTACAGTCCTACCGTCCTAGGGCTCACAGCCTAAGGAGATAAGGCAGAAACAGGAAGCCACGTATTAAGTGAGGTCATCACAGGTGTTTGAGAGAGGTGTGAGCACGTTGATATAGGAAACATGAGAGGGCAATGAGGGGAGCTTCCCAGGGGACATGGCTTTGCCCTGGACTCTGAATGATGTACCCATTCGGACAATGAAGGTGACAATGCAGTCCAGGCAGAAGGAACAAAAGCCCAGAGAAAGGAAACCACTGTGTGGCCCGAAAACAGCAAGTCACTCTCCAGGTGCAAACAGCATACACCTCTCCGCTCACCTGACCTTCAAACACCCTTGTGAAGTCGATAAGGCTGGTATAATTATTTCCATGTTATAGATAAGAAAACCAAGGTGCATAGAGGTTATACACATTTCCCAAGGCTTCACAGCTCAGATGCTATGGAGCCCAGATTCAAACGCAGGCTTAAACTCCCCAAATCCGCCTAAGGCTGAAGGTGAAGAAAAGATCAGATTGCCAAGGGCCTTAAAGGAAAAGTTGAGGAGGTTGCTATCTCCTCTGCAGTCATGGGGAGCCGTCGAGGACTTGGAGCAGGGCTGGAAGATCCATTGGACGGGTCTGAGAAGAAGAAACTAGGGCAGGAAGGGGCTGGGTGTGGGAAGAGGAAGGAAGACTCTGTGGCAGTCCCTCAGGGACCCTTAGACCCAACCTGGGCCAGGAGCCAGAGAAGGAAGGAGAACAAGGGTGCCGGCCGGCGGGAGTTTGAGGGCGCCACTCAGAAGGCAGGAACGAGGCTCCAGGAACGTCGTGGCCGTGTTTCCAAAGCGCTGGCTGGTTCCTCCCCAAGTCAGCTGAGATTTTCACATCCATGGCAGAGACAGTACAGCGTGATTACAATGAGCCAGGCACTTTCACATATATTTCCTCATTTCATCCTCATGACAACCCCAGGAAGGGGCTACTCTTTTAACTCCATTTCACAGAGGGGGCACACAGTGGTTACAGAACGTGGCCCAGGCTCCCCAGGGAGTGCCTTGAACAGGTCCCACCTGGAGCCTGAACACAGAATCACTACCTGCACCCGCCCTTCTTAGGTCTCAGCTGCCACTCCGATGGCCAGGGATGACAGGGCTCTCCTCGCTCACCAAAGTGCACCTGCCTCGCTGCCTTTGGCCTGCAAAACCCTCCGCAACCTGTCCCAAAGTTACCTTTTTCCTTTGTTACCTCCCGCTGGGTCCTGAGGGATCCTGCTGCCACAGCCCAGCAGACAGGAGGCCAGATCCGGGCTGTGATACAGAGAGAGAGAGAGAGAGAGAGAGAGGGGCCCAGCCTGGGGCGTCACAGCAGGAGACCTCGAACCAGGCCAAGCTCAGTGGGACTGAGATCAAAGGCGGCGGGGTGGGAGGGGGCAGAGCAGCCAGGAACAGCAATGAGCAGGGGTGAGGCCGATCTCGTATCATTCCTGTGGCTGCATCCATGCGCAACCAGGACTTCTTTGAAGGCCTGGGCCACCCCCGGGCTGGGGTGTGAGACAGAAGATCTCCTCCCTTTCCTGGGTTCCCCTGCCAGGAGCTGGGGGCTGAGAAGTCATCTGTCGATAAAAGAGATTCAGTCTCCCAGCCCGGCCCCACCACAGTGGCCCCTCCTCCGGGGACCCCTTCAGCTCCTACATGTGGCATCTCGGGGTATGGTGTCCACATCCGGGCTCTCTGGTGTTGCTGCATGCATTTTCCTGCGCGGATGTGGATAACTCACGGCTTGGTCCGTCACGTTACTTGTGGCTCTGGGCTTAGCACCAGGCACATTGTAGGGCTTCCAGAAATCCTTAAGATCTGCCTGATGGAAAGACACATCTTTTGTGTAGCCTGAGGTCCATAAAAGCACTCAGCAGGGACACTTACTGGACCCTCAGCGGTACCTGCAGGGGAAAAGCACTGTCTAGGGAACCCAGGTCCTGCATTCTATCCTAGCTTTGCCACCGACTTCCAAAACAAGCCATATTGTGTCTGTGTCCCCATTTGTGGCACTAAGGACTTTAGGACTTTACTTAGTCCTAAAGTTTCCACAAAGTTTCTTTATCTTTACCTACTGGTCGCCTCTGGGTTAGTTCTTAGTTCTGGGCGCCGAGAGGCCCTCCCTGACCACACAGGCTACAGCAGCCCCGTGCCTTCTCCCAGGCATCTCTAACGCATCCTCTGTTGGCTGTCTCCAACTGACCTTGTCCTGTTGGGGTATTTTTTCCACTTGCTTACTGTCTCCCTGAATAGGATAGAGGTTCCAGAAGAGCAGGGAGCTGGCCCGAGCTCACCTCTGCTGTTCTCTGCTGTTTCCGGAACCCAGGATAGAGCCTGTGCACAGCAGGTGCTCAGCTAATGTGTGCTGCATCAATGAATGAATCGTGAGCACGTTCCTGTGTCATTAGATAGTCTCCAAAAACTATGGACATAATGGTTACGAAATAGTCCAAAGTGTGGGTGTATTAAAATATATTAAACCAATGCTGTATTGTTGACATTTAAATTAATAACTACGGTTTATTAAGCACCTAAAGAAGGTCACTTTTGTTTCCCTATTTACTGTCTGTATCCCACAGTAAGCACATCAGCTCCTCGGGAAGAGGGACCTTCTCTTCTTGTGTGTCACTGTCCCCACCCCAAGTGCAGGGTCTGGCACGTAGGTGCTATGCGAAGGCACTTATCAAATGAAGTAACGGCTTTCCTCCCTCCCAGAACACTTTCACTTATTTCGCCCCTCCCTGTGGTTCGACATTTAGAAAGCTGTTTGTCTCCCAAGCGAGTGCACTTATTATGTACCAATTTGCTCTCCTGTTTTAAAAAGTCAGTTCTAGCTGCAGTCCTGCCATCCGGGCAGCTTCTGACCACCAGAGAATCCAGAGAATCGACATCACCATGTCCAGCTGATGTCATCCCAGATGACCGCAAAGGAATGCAAGGTGTCAGCCAGCCCACATGACGTGGCTGGGAGTCACTACATCATTCTGTCAGACCCTTAGAAACTGCAAAAATGCTCAGGAATCCGCAGAACGATCTTGGCCAAGCCTGGAGCCCCGGGGCCCCCGGACTGTGCCCCCTCACTCTTGCCCGGGGTGCTGTGCCAGAGGGCCTGCCGAGCCCCTTGCACCACTCACTTCTGGTCACAGCAGACACCCGCAGGCCATGATTGACACAGAGGCCACGTAGGGAGCTGGAACAGGACAGCGGCCAGGGTGTCCGCTTGGCATCTGCAGTACAGAGACATGGTTGAGCACAGAAGCCCCCCCATTACTGTGCAAAGCAGGTTCACCTGGCACGAGGTGTAACATCACTGACGCCAAGAACTCCTGGATGTGCCCCTCTGGGTTCCACCTCCACAGGCAGCCGCAGCCTGGGCGTGGGGCATTGCCGATGGCTGGCCACAGAGCATGGGACCACCAGCCTGTAGAGAGAACGGGGTGAGTGCTTCCGTACGGGGAATAATACCTCCGGAGTCACCTTTTCACTCTTCACTGGCTTCCCACAACCAATATCGCCTGTAAGGCTGACTTAGGAGGAGGACAGAACAGATAGTATGAAGGCCAAGAAAGATTATGACAAGTCTGAGGTCAACCAGCAAGATGGGGGTGGAGAGGCCAGGACTGGAGCTTGGTTACTCCCACCGGGCTTCAGCCAGAAGACGCGTTCCCTGAGGAGGCTGTCCAGGAGTTAGGAGCGGGTTCTCCCCTTATGCTTGGCACCTTCACCAGAGAGGTGCCAGTCACACCCTGAACATCACAGATTTGTATATTTATTTCATTTCTCTGGATTACAGTGAACTGCCTATTCTAATAAAATCACTATATTAAAACACTTTTCCAACAGACAGAAGTCACATGTCTTGGCAAAGAGGCCCCCCATTTTATTCTGCACAGAGGTACTGCTTGACTGGCAGCAGCCCTGACAGAAGCCACTCATCCCGGGGGGGCCTGAACTTTTCTGGGCAGGAATGGAAAGGAAGAATGGTCCTGCTAGATGCCCACAAACCCAGCTGTCCTCATGGCACAAAGAGCTGGGGGAGGGGAGCAGACAGGGCAAAGGTACCCACTGATCAGTAAGACGAAAGACTGCCTAAGGGGAAAATGGGCAAAGGGCATGATTTGTATACCACAGAAGAAGAAAAAACAGGGAAGGTGTGAAGGTTGGACGTGGACAGCTGTCGCTGTCTGTCCAGCACAGCATCCCCCTGCCCTCTGCTGCCTCCTGAGCGCTGGCCTGGGACATGCCAGGTTCTGGGCTAAGAGCTGTGGGTGAATGATGTTGCTCTTCCTATCGCCCTTGGAGGCAGGAGCTGCTGCCTCTTCTAGCAGATGGGGAAACAGGTGAGTCTGGCCCCCAGGTGTGGTTTGTTTGTTTTTTTAATTTCAATTCTTCTAGGTGGGACAGGGACTCTCCAGTTGTCACAGATTCCATCATCCTCTGTTGTACCCACACTCACTCAAAAACATAAGACACCTTCTTTTTATAACAGCTTCACTGAGGTATAATTCACATACTGTACAATTCCTCCATTTATAGCACACAGTTCAATGGTTTCCTGTATGTTCACAGTCTTGGCCACATCGATTTTAAACCATTGTCATCACATCATAAAGAAAGCCTGTACCCTTTTAACTCACACCTCCCTACCCCTCTGTGCCCCCACCAGCCCTAAACAATTGTTAATCTACTTTCTATCTCTATAGAATACGCTTATTCTAGACATTTCATATAAATGAAACAAGACAGCACGTAGCATGCTGTGTCCAGCTTCTTGCACTTAGCACAGTGATTCCAGGTCTATACACATGGTGCTTATATCAGCACTGCATTTCTCTTTTCTTTTCCTTTTTATTGAATTAATTGGGGTGACACTGGTTAACAAAATTCTATAGGTTTTGGGTGTACAGTTCTACAACACATCATCTGTACACTGTATTGTGTGTTCACCACCCCCAGCCAAGTCTCCGTCCATCAGCATTTACCCCCGTACCATCCTCCACCTCCCTCTACCAACCTTCCCCCAGTACTGCATTGCTTTGTAAGAATGAATAATATTCCCCTGTAGCAACATACCACCCTTTATTTATCCACTCATCAGCTTGGGAGATAATGTTTTCTTGAAAGCATTTCGTCATCTAAGAGCTTTATCTCATTGAATCCTTGCAGCAACCTTATGAGGTATGTGTTGTCATCACCTCTATTTCGCAGAGAAGGAAACTTGCCCAAGGTCACTTAGCGAGTGAACACCTGCTTGGTCACTGAGTTTGCTTGTAATTCCCAGTAGTTCAGGCGTCCTCCTTTTCTAAGGGTCTTCAGGGGCAAGACAAGCATACCTCCACCCACTCATTTAGCCCTAAGTGGAATCCAAGATGGCACCCAAGAGCCTCCCATCGTCATTACCCCCCCCCGCCCCCACCCCAGACTGGGCTCCTTCTCCAGTCCCTTCAATCATCCGCTCAGTCAGGAGCATTTCGGAAAACCACTTCCACAATACAAGCACCTTGTTCGACAAATGATGTTTGGTCAACAGACCCCTTCAAAGGGTGTAATTTGGGCCTGTAAAATCCTCATTATTTGGGACCTCACTAATTCAATATTTGTGATCTTTTTAAGAGGCCCTGCTGGGCTAGAGTATGAATCGGTTAGCAAACTTTTCTTCACTATGAATTTGTAATTCAGAGCATAAACAGGACTGTAGAAGGCAGGTTCAAGCAGTGTTTTCGAGCCACCGCAAAACTCACAGAAACACCCAGGAGCAACCCAATAGCTGAGATGCAAGTTACAGCCCAAACCTTATTGATTCCTTAATCAGGTCCCATTAAGACCAGCAGGCAGCCTTGCTAAATGGGTCAGTGACAAGTCTCGGGACTCCACGTGCCATGACTGCCCTCCTTCAAAACATGTGGCACCTCATACTCACCCTCTGGCTCTGAACCAGGCCTGGTCCTCAGTTTAGCTTCTTCTACAGTGAGACTTGTTGCTGCCAATCAGACATTCAGCAGAACTAGGTAGTGAGCCCCCAAATCTCCCTTGGGCCACAACGGGATGAGAAACATTTAAGGTCAGTCCCTAGGAAGGACCACCAGGAAAGGGAACTGAGAGGGCCTTCTGAATTTGACCCCTCCTTCCTTCCTCGAAACCCTGTTATTAGTCACACGCAGAAATTCGCCTAGCTGAAATGTCTGAAGACAGGGGGAACAGCCCACCGCCACCCAGGAAAGCACTCAGTGTCTCCAGACTATCGAGTTCTAGTTCTAGACATTTCCTATGGTCCCGCAAGAGAGACGGCTGAAGAAAAGGTTGGAGGCGGAAGAGTCTGCCAATCACAGTATTTCCAAAGCCAAACCTCCCACTTCTTTCTAGAATCTTAGGCCTTGGATTGTCCAATGTTGCAGGTTCAGGCTGCTCCATTCTGTCCCAGTTTAGGGGTTAATTATTTTAAAGTGACAAAGAGATTGCCATCTTCTGCAGCTTTCCAGGGGACGCTTTTTATTCTGTCCACAGAGCAGATTCAGGGACATTCTGGGGCACTGGAGGGCAGGGGTGAGAGCAGAGACTCAGCAAAACACAGAGGTTTACAACCCACTGAACCATGGCTTCCACCAGCGCCCCTGGTGTGGATGTAAAGAATCCCGGTGAGGAAGACCAAATGGCTGCGGCTCGAAACTGGCTTCCCCCTGACTTTACAGCTGACTTCTCCTCTCTGGGTCTGTTTCTCCTGCCACAAATTAGAACATTCACCTGGATGGGATTGCGAAGAGCTTTCAACTCATGCCCTAATTCTCCTCTGTTGATAGAGGATCCCTGGAGAGCTGTGTTGAGAAGTATTTTGAGGGTTAGTGGCGGAGAGTGAGCAGGGACCCACCAGCAATGTCTGCTAAGGGCACAGCACAGTGGTGGCTCATGTCCCGGACATGTATCTGCCACTCTTGACATGGATACCCAAAGTTCCCCTTGATTCAGATCTTGGATGATTTCGTGATTCCTCTTGACTGCTGTTGTTTTGCCTTCTCCAAGGACCTATTTCTAGGGCTCTTCCCCACCCACTAGGAATGGACAGTGGTCTACAATCAACTGCTTGTAGCACTGAGCCATTCAAAACAGAGACACCTAAGGCCAGAGGAGGCCGGCTCCCCTTGTAGCTAGAAATAAGCCCCAAAGAGAGTCTTCCTCCAACAACACCGCACTGAAACCCCCAGGGTATGGTGTACAGTCAACGCGGAAGACCACCTTCCAAGGTCACGCACTATGAGACAAACCTAAGATGTGGCCTCTGTCCACTTGGTTGAGGCATGGAGGACAGAGAAAGCCAAACAACATCTGAAAAAAGTGAAAAGAATTTTGAGCAGAGTTCTGCTGGGAATGGGGAGATCTCCCTGTCTATAAAGCAGAGATGACACTTGTGTCCCCTCCCAGAGGTGTCACCATGACCATGCCGTGAGATAACACAGACCAAGTGCTCAGCACAGAGCCCGGCCCCAGAACTCCGTATCTACGAAAAGCAACCCAGTGTCCATTGTCTTACACCCTAGGATAGCTCTTGGGTGACATCAGTCCTGCGAGTATGAAATCTGTTCTGAAATCAACCCTCCCATCAGCAGGGCAGGAGCCTGCCGTCTCACGACCAGGCCCCACGTCGGCCAGTTCCAATAACACGATTAGTCATTTTTCATTCCTGAGATGTCTACCCATGGGTGGGTGCGTGTGTGCATGTGTGAGTGTGCCTTTCAGAGCAGGGGAAAATCCATATTCTCTCTCTTCTGACCGAATTAATCAAATAAATCTTCTGTAAGGAGCTGCTAAATGAATCACAGATGTCTCTGCCCTTTTACAGGTTGCAGAAAGCACCCGTTACAGTTCTTTTAATTTATCAGAGGAAAAAAGATGCCCTCGTGTGCCCCTTCCCGCTTGCAATAATAATCAGAACCAGTCTATTTTCCAAGGGTCCGAGACTCATTTTCAAAAAATGTGTATCAATAGATGTAACAGCGGGAAGATTATTTTGCCAAGTCCCAGCCTCCAGCACAAGCAAAGGTGCCCTGGCTGGGGAGAGCGTTTATAAAACCACATTTAATAAAAGAGTGTTATATTAAGTATGTTTGCGAGTGTATTTAAGCATATGGTTTCCATATCAGGCGTAAAGATGGCAAACACATGGCTTACCTTCTTTCTAACCTTTCCTGGAGACGTCCTTTCTAGGGGGCGGTGGGATGGGAGGATTTGGCCTGGATGCGAGTGTGTGTTGTTTGCTTTTGCTTTTCACGACTCCGGCTCCCATGGAAGAGCACCAAGGAAGGTCCAGAAAACATGTGAAGGCTCTCTGCCTCTTCCATTTCTGTTCTTAGCCCAAGGAACTTGCTTTGTTTTTTCCCTTCCACTGTCCCAACACTCTCCCAGCTCTCCCTTGCCTCCTCCAAGGTGCTGGGGGCTGGCAGACTTTAGAGTGTGAATCAGTTTCAGCCACAAAGAACTTGAGTTCCTGGATTTTAAGTGAACCCTTTGGTCAAGCCAGAGCTCTACGGAAGGCCACGCAGCTCAGCGTCCATGAGCCCCTGTTCACCGGCAAGCCATCCAACCCCTGTATTCGTCTGTCTAGAGATCTCTGTTTGGTTCATGTGTTAGGACTGAGAATTTATCTTTTTCCTTTAGGTCAATGGCAATGGGCTGTGGCTCTGTAGGCCCAGGGTCCCCAGAAATGCAGCGAGGAAAGGCCTCCACCGCCCACCACCCTAAAACAATCTACACAATCCCCCAATTCTGAGGCAATCCCGGAAGCTCAAATGCCAAACTGGGAAGGGGATTTGGGGAGGGGGGATCATTTGCAGTGAGGCCGCCCTGCCCACCCCCACCAGCCCAAACAGATTTGCCTGAGCGAGTTATAAATCTACTGGTACCATTTCTTTTTCGTCACTTGCCTAATCCTGTGCCCTTCGTTTCATGTGCTGTAATTATTAACATCTGCTTTCTGAGCCCGGACCTCGTGGAGTTTGCAAAGGCAGTTTTCAGTCCAGAACAATGGTGACAGCTGTTTCATTTAGCCTAAGGCCAGCACTTCCTGTTCAGTCTACATCTGCCCTCCTGTGTCCAATTTCTGTTTCGGGGGGTTTGTGTTTTGTTTTCTGTTTTTTTCCCCCTTCATCTGACCTTAGTATATGTTTAAGAAGAATTTCTAACTTAGCACTCCAGCTAGTATTTGTAGCACATATGCTTATTAGATTGGCGACAGCCGAAGAGAGAGAGATAGGAGAAAGCTAGGACTGTCTGTAGCAGCTAACACAGTGGAGGCCAGAGGCAGGGAGGAGGGCTGACCAGGGTCCCGGCAACCAGGTGCTAAGGAAATTCCTGGGCCTTGAGGTTGGGGAATAGGTTGACCTCCCTGGAACTTAGACACAGAAAAAAAAAAAGGGCTTAGCTCATCTGTCCCCTGGCTGGTGTCCTCTCTAGGGCTTATTTGGTAAGGGGGTCACGAAATATCCCCCAGAGGGGACCGTGTTTCTGGGTGGCCACCAACATGTAGGGGCCCTTCTTTGGGAACCAAGCGGGCTCGTCAGGTGGGGCAAGCTCCGGAGGCCCGGACTCACTTTTTCCCACTGAGTCTCTGGCAGCGCCATCAAAACCCTCTCCAGTTGGCACAGGGAGGTCCACGGCATGGGAAGAGGGAGGTGCTGTGGACAAGAGAATGAGAGGAATAAAGCTTTGGAGGGTCCGCCTGGACCCCTTGAGCGTGTTTAGCTGCGTGTGACCAGAGAGAATGGAGACTGTGCCCTGCTCGTACCCTTCCACCCACACCCCGCCTGTCCTCCCCATTCTGTCTGATCCAGACCCGGGCTCCCCAGCTCGGCTGGCAGGCAGATGTCAAGTTATTATCTGGGACCCCATCACAAGTGCTGGGTTAGGAGCCCCGAGATGTGTGAAGGCTGCCCTCAGGCACTGCAGGGTAGTTATTGCCATCCGGGGTAAAAAGTGGCCTGCACGTGGGTAGGAGCTGGCAGGGATGTGGCAGTGTCCCGTGGGGACACGCGGCAGAGCATGGGAGTCAGGGGACAGGTGTCACTACTCAAGTCGGGATATCTGGAGACAGCGCCTTTTGCTGGATCTCAGAGCACCTGGGTTGGCAGGCACCCGGAGATCCGACGCCCCTTCTCCTTTATTTTTCTTAACAGATGAAGACATTGAGCACCGGAGAGAGGAACGTGCCTATTGGTCGTGCTTGAGTATATCAATAGAGAAGCAAATGAAGGTAAACTTATGTTGCTTCTAGAAACTTGAGGCATTTTGACCATTTCAATATGAAATGTCTCTTTCAATTGCAGACCCTCTCCGTGCTTCTAAGTGGCTCACGTGAAAATAAATCAGGAACACTCATGCACATGGGAACAGTGAGGAGAGTTAGGGAGACCCCAGCTGCGGCCACCAGTGCGTCCACCAGGCCTGCCGCAGGCCCATCTCCTCTGGCCACCAGTGGAGAGCTGAGCCCAGAAGTCCCGGGAAAACACTGAGTGCTGACTTGACACCTGGGGGTCACGGAAGTCCCTGGCAGGTGGTCAAGGGCCCCATGTCTTTGTAGGAGTCAGCCCGCAGAAGGAAGAGCTCAGGTATAAAAGATGCAGCCGGGAGGGTCCTTCTCTCTCCCCAGCCATCCCCACCAGGTGTCAGGTGTGCAGAGTGGGAAAGGCCCCAGAGCCCAGGAGACCCACCAGTCCCAACTCTTCACGCGAGCCTAGAGTGGCTGGAGGCTTGACCCAGGCAGATGTAGGAATTGCAAGGGGCCTTCCCTACACTGTGGAATCCCAGAAGCAGTGACCACAGCTCAAGAGGGCCGGATGCCCTTTTGCCCTCCCGGCATGCACCAAGGCTGCCAGCCCTAGCCCCCTTCCCTGCCCCCACCCCCAGTCTCCCTGCCCCACCCCCTTCTTCTCTTTCTCACTCCTTTTCTTCTTAAAGTTAATTGCAACTTTTTTCTCAGCGCTCTGATCTGGATAAGCCACATCTCATTAGAAAAAGATTTAGCTGGAGCCAAAGCAGGCTGGAGAAGGAATCCCTAATCAACAGAGAAAAGATTTGGGTGTAATTGCTCTCTCCCGCCATTCTCACCCCCCTCCAATCTTTCTCTGCTCATTAATCTGAAAAGAAAGTCGCAGTCGAATGTCTTGATGTTCAAGTATCTGCTGCTGCAGCAAACAAACCCAAGTGCTTTGGGGGTTTCTTTTGTGGGGCGCAGAGAGCTTTGGTTGATGGGATCTGTGGGAGAGCATAGGAAGCACTTTCGCTGGCGGAGTAAAACTTTTTTTTGGGGGGTGCGAAGTGCTTCCATTGTTGGGGAACATGTGAGTGAGTATGTGAACGTTTTGGTTGTTGGAGTGTGTCTATGAAGTGCTTCGATCATTGAGGGGTGTGTGTGTAAAGGGCTTTGGTCGTGGTGTGTGTGGTGTGTGTGTGTACAAAGCTCTTTGGTGGATAGTGGGGTGAAAGCTCTTGGTATGTGTATGTGTGTGTGAAGTACACTGGTGTTGGGTGCATGTGTGTAAAGAGCTTAGGTTCTTGGGGTACGTGTGTCCGCAGGTGTGAAACACTTTGGGCGTTGGGATACGGTCGCAAAGTGTTGGGTGAAAATCCTTCGGTGGCTGGTATGTGAGTGTGAAGTGGTTCAGTGGGTGAGGGTGCATGCGTGCAAGTGTGTGTGTGGTGCCTTGTTTATTGCATGCATGTGCGTTCACGTGGATTAGGAGCTCCTTTGGTCTTTTCCTCTCACCCAATTAAATCCCAACAGATGCTTAAATGGGGATCCATGGAAAATTAATTTCAGAGCAAACCATCTCCCCAGGTATGGACCCCGGGTCCTCAAACACCCAGCAATAAAATGACACAGCATTTTCATGCTCTTCCTTCAAGGTTTGGAAATGATCTTCAATGACCATGTATTACTTTGTAATTGATTGGGCGGGGGGGTACTTTCCTTAGTTTATTTTTAATTGAAAAAGTCCTACATGCTCAAAAAAGAAGGAAAGCTGTAATACACACTCCTGGTACCATGTGAGTATTACAATGGGCTAGATCATGAAAATGCAATCTTTCTTGCACCCCCGTCTCCAGTTCCCCTCCCGAATCACCCTGCACCCGTCATTTTTGTACCGTTCCAAATGCAGGCTGTGCATTCACGGTCCACATGGCTCCCACGATTCTGCTCTTTGCTTCTCTCACTTAACAAAATATCTGAGTTTGTTCTCAAGTAGCATAGAGCTACATTAATGTTTTATTTTAAATTGATAAAATTAGTTCATTGGAAAGCCAAGACAGCATCCAGGTGCATGGTGACCCAACCCCTGGGCCCCAGGACCCCACAGGAAAGGGAGGGCACAGTGCCTCCTGCTCTCCCGTCACCTCACCCCAGTCTCACTCTTCACTCTCATTGAATCTCAGGCTGCTGTGTGGTTGTTAAAAGCATTCGTGCTGCGCCAAAGACAAATGATCACAAATATTTGCAGAGGATTCAGATGTCCCATTCATGATGCTGGAGGAAATGGCTGTGGGGAGGAAAGGTTTTCAAAGGCACCGGTGACCCGCTCAGAGCAGGGAGGGCCTGGGATGGACCACCTTCCAATGCTAAGTCCAAACTCAAACCCTCCAGACCTGTCAGGTCCCAACAGGTTCTTGCAGGCTACGGTGAAGACGGCATGCCCCAGACGAGGCGTAAACGCACAGCTCTTCAATCGCAGAGCCATGTCCTCAGAAAGTTTATCAAGTCCTAGAACGTGCTGCCCAATATGGTAGCCACTTGGCTACATGTGATTACCAAGCATCCGAAACGTGGCTACGCCAAACAGAGATGTGCTATAAGTGCAAAACGCACACCAGAGTTTCAAGACTTGTA
The DNA here is from genome assembly GCA_004026545.1 of Mormoops blainvillei. Classification (NCBI taxonomy): domain Eukaryota; kingdom Metazoa; phylum Chordata; class Mammalia; order Chiroptera; family Mormoopidae; genus Mormoops; species Mormoops blainvillei. Next base: position 2,211 of record PVJD01008263.1, on the reverse strand, counting down.
TGAAAATTAAATGTGAAGTATCTCATTTATAACTGTATATTAATTAGGTGTTAAAATGATACTATTTTGAATATGCTGGTTAAAGAAACAAATTATGGACATTGATAATGGTGCATGCATGTCCAGTGCTTTGGCTTACCTGTTTCCTTTGCCTTGTTTTAATGGGACTACTGGAAAATTTAAAATTACCCATGCGGCTTGCATTTGTGGCTCCTATTATATTTGTGTTGGACAGCACAGGCCTGGAATATAAGACGCCCTTCCATGAATTTGCTATCCCCACTTTACTGAGGAACAAACCAGCTCAGAGACTGAGTGGCTTGACCAAGGACAGCAGCTAATGCGCTGCAGGAGCCCTGATTCACATCACAAGAGGTCAGTGATCCCCACTGGAGGCCGGTGATTTGATGAAATCCCCCAAACAAGAGATGTACTGCTGTTTTTGACAAGATCTTATGCAAAAGTGTTTAGGGCTAGCAAAGACTGAAGCCAATTTAGAATCGGGGAAGGCAAAATAAAAGTCTGTATGTGACTTGGGGGTAGGGTGACTTCCCGACACTCCCCGGGAATGTTAAGGGGCAGGGTGGTTCTTAGCGCGTAGCACTTGGGTGAGCCTTTCAGCTCTTTGTGTGAACTTGGGCCAGTCTCTTCCCATCTCTGGGCCTCAGTTTCCCCATCTGTGAACAGAAGGCGTGAGATTAAGTGTTCTCTGAGGCTCATCAGGGCCCATGGTGCACTCTGCAGATTTCTCCCTCCCAGTGGTTAAGAGGTGGCTTGAGAGCAGCTTCCCGAGTCCTTAGGCAATTGGCACTTCCCTGTGTCATCTGTGAGATGGGGACAAGAACAGTGTGGGTTTCAGGTAGTTGCGCTGAGGATTAATGAGACAAGGCAGGAGATGTGCTCAGCACATGCCCGGCACACAGGAAGCACCCAATAAATGCCAGCTATCATTGTCACTGTAGTAATATCCAGGTTGACCAGCTGGCTTGAATAGTTCTGGGTCAGTAGGTTCAGATTCATAAGTAGTATCTGCTTTGGAGCCTCCCCACAACCTGACACACTTAAATAGCAAATTTGATCTATGGCAGGTTCCCCTGGATTTGGCTTTGAAAGGCTTGTTATAGCTGCAACTCAATATTCTGATTGCATGGGTAACAGAAGCACCCGGGAAGAGGGTGGTTTGGCAGGGACCCAGAGGACAGTTTTGCAGTGGGAGGCTCAAGGTTCTTGTAACAGAGCATCTTCTGGCATGTTCAGAGAAGATGGGAAATTTCTGCCCCCCCGCCCGGGGGGGCAATGTGTTAGTTCATAGTGTTCCCTCTTTCCCTCAGTGATAATGGTCAAATGTCAGTTCTGCATCATTTGCAGGAGTGAGACAGGTCCACGGCCACAGACCTTCTTTAGCCCCTTTTCCCACCGTGGGAAGACTCTGACCTCAGTTCTTCCTAACAGCTGTTTTCATTTTCTTACCCCGGAATTGTGGGTAAACAGTCTACTGTACTAGATAAAGGATAAAGGCTTTATCAGCTCAGCAGCTCACCTCCTACATACAAGCTCTTTCTCACGAATGCAAGTCTGCGGTAGCAGTGAAGTTGAACTTGATTTTTTTCTCCTAGGTTATCTTAGACTTAATTGGGAGGAACCTGGAGTTCAACGTATAGGCTCCCAGCTGTCTCTAGCGTTCATCGGCTGCCATCTGCTGGGTAATCCTGGTATGGCATGGTCTCCTGGGCAAGCAGGCTATTTCACCAGGGGTGAAGAGGGTCATTCCTCAATCAAAAAAATATTTATTGAGCAGGAACTGTGTGCCAGGCATAGTTCTGGGCGCGTGGGATTCATCAGCAAACAAAACAGACAAATATCTCTGTTCCTCTGGAGCTTGACATTCTTGCAGGGGGTAACAGGCAATCAACGATAAACCTAATACATGAAGAATACCATACGTTAGATGGTAAGTGCATGGGGAAAAACTTAGCAGTAGAACATATAAGGGGAATGGAAAGTTCTGGGTGGGAGGAAGTGACTTTAAATTTTAAATAGTTTTCAGGGTCAACTGCATTGAGATGGTGACTTCTGAATAAAGGCTTGAAGGAAATGAAGGACTTCACCATGGAGGAAAAGTATATATACCTGGCAGAAAGGACAGAAGTGCTCTGCGCATTCAGGAGATACCAAGGAGTCCGGGGTGGCTGGGGAAAGGGGACGTCAGGG
>PVJD01008262.1:0-74450 GCA_004026545.1 Mormoops blainvillei | reverse complement strand
GAAGCAGTGGTTAGAAAACCACTGTACTAAACCACAGAAAGTATTTGCGTTATAAAGGAACTGAGAGGGTGGGGAGCGGCAGGCCAGGCTGAGAGGCCCACTGGCTCCCCAGCTGTCTGGGATATATCTCAGTGGCAGGAACCCAGGAAGACAAGGCCACCCCCGTCTAGAAGGTAGCCAGCTTCCTGCATCCACCCTGTCCCTGTCTGATCACCAGCCAAAGTCATTTCAGCTGATTCTGAAACTCTCAATCTCTAAACCAAAACGATCTCATGAGCAAAGACAGGGGCCTTTTCACTAAACGGTTTTGTACCTGTGCACAAGCGCGAACTCCCTTGCTAACTCCCTGGAGCAGACGTCAAGTATTTTAATATGTAAATTGGGTTTCTAATAGCTATTCAGAAAGTTCCGTTCTGTTGGAAAGCGCACCAGAGACAAAATTCACAATATGTTTAAACAAATCCCCAGCACTGTCTTCCTGCTACTCGAATCAAAATGATCTTTAATACAAATAGTCTTTATCCAAAAAACAGGAAGTTACAGAAGCTGTGTAAAGAGGCAAGGCCAATCACCAGAGAAGGGGGAGGGGGAGCTTTAGAAGAAATCAAAGAAAAATGGTGTCCCCCCACCCAGCCCTGGTCACTGCTCCCTTTCCAACTGCCCTGCCAACAAGGGGAGGGGGACAAAAAGGGAGGAAGTGAAGAGACACTAAACAACGCTCTGCCTGATACCGGAGCCACTAACCATCTGTGGATATTTAGATTAATTAGAATTTCAAAAATTAAAAATTCACTTCCTCAGTCACGCTAACTACACTTCAAGTGCTCAATGTCACAGGTGGCTTGGGGCTACTGTTTTGCACAGGCAGATGAAGAACAGTTCCACTGCCCTGAAAAGTTCTCTTGGACGTTGCTGGGTTAGAAGAGCCTACTCCTCTATGAAGGTGGGAAAGCCCTGACCCCGATGTGGCTCCGCTGGCTGGGCGTTGTCCTGCAAACTGAAAGGTCACCAGTCCAGTTCCGGGAGAGGGCACGTGTCTGGGTTGTGGGCCTGGTCCCCAGTTGGGGTACCTGTGAGAGGCAACCGGTCAATGTCTCTCTCCCTGTCGACGTTTCTCTCCCTCTCTTTCTCCCTCCCTTCCCCTCTCTCTAAAAATAAGTAGCCTTTAAAAAAAAAATAAAAGCGGGAAAAAGGGGACCATCTGCTTCCTTAATTAAAAAGACCCTCCATCTCCCTTTCTGTTAGTTGATGACCTAAAGATAAGGTGCTGGGAGAAAAAGCTAACACCTTCCTGCCATAAAAAGCTCAAAGGGCATCATTTTATGAAGTTATAAAATGTTTCCCTTTCCTTATTGGTCTGAGAATCTGCTCACTTCCCTTCTCAGAAGACACACTTGAAAAATCTAAAGTAGCTGCTATCGCGATTTGTGACTCACTGCTCTCAAGTGGAAGCTCGCGCACTAGGAGACAGGTCCCCAGGGGCCCACACCGCCCAGGCTCATAGATCTTCAAAAGCCTTTGCAAGTTTTGGGGTTGGTGATTTCAGCTTGATTTTGATTAAATTTTATTTTTAAAATCCAATTTGTTTTCCTCCGGCTAAAAGATGGATACCTTAAATAAAGAGGAAAGGGCACCAGTAATTCCAGTTTTTTTACCATGTTGTTTTCTGTTGCCTTTAGACATATTATTATTGCCCTTCCTTAGGATGAAATAAACACCTATACTTTCTTCTTGTTTTCCTTAGGTTTCATTTTTATGTAGCACTTTTCCATTTATTCAAAACCTTTTTCATATCATAATAGTTTCACAGTTTTTTCCTGATGGGTCTCATAGATTTTTTTTTTTTTTAATTTGGACTAACACATTGCGTTTGGGGATACTGGACCTAGTGACAACCTCAGTAGAACTAAAATGCTCCCTGTCCCAGGGTCTCAGCCCCCCTCCTCCAGCCCCAAATAAAACAAGGAAAACAAGTTTACCCTCAGGTCGGCCAAGGACATTAAGGGTCTAAAAATAGCTCCCCCACATGTTCTACTTATGGCCCACGATTCCTTCCCCAGGAGGTGGCCTGGTGTGGGAAAAACTGGGCACCGGGAGTGAGGAGGCTCCACCTGTTCCGAGCCCTGGATTTCACCTCCTCCATTCACTATTCTACTGAGTACTTCCGGGGCACACAACACAGCGAGAAGAGCCAGCAAGCCGAGGGTGACCCTATAGCAATGCCAGTATCCAGGAATGCCTTCAGTGATTTCTATCCATGGACTGGGAGCAGCTGGAGAAGGAGCAGAAAAGACATCTCAAGAAGGATTTTGTATAGCAGATGAAAAGGGAAAGATGCCGGTTTCCCTGGACATTCAAGTACAGAGAATAATGGCTGGACCTACGGCTGTCACCCATCAACCACCCAGACACTTCTGGTGTGGTGGCAATGAGTGCTCTCCTGGGGGAATTCTTAAGAGGGAGAGCCCCCGAAGGGCCTGCCCCACAGGATCTCATGCCTGCAGGAAAACCAGGCCCTTCAGGGAGCGCCTCCTACTCTGGAAGCGGGGGCAGGTAGCAAAGCCCCAGGACCGCCATGTTGCCTAACTCCAGGGAGCGCCACTCATGTGGACCACGTCAGGTAGCCTACAAGAGATGGTGCCACCCCCCAGCCCCACCCCCCAGAGTAGTGGATACAGCGAGAAGATCAATAAAAGTGCTTTTGCTCAGCTGGACACACATATCAGCTCCTCCCCCTGATGATTATTCATCCCCTTCGACACAATATTACTGCTTTGTGCGGAGTGTGGGGTGGGGTGGGGTGGGGGGAGGGGATGTTCCTCATGGTCCAACTGGGCTTTAAGCCCTGGCGTCGAAGGAGCAGAACTTCGATTCCCAGCAAGGATCAGTGCCCAATGCACAGTAGGTGCTCAATACATGTTTGAAGTCTACCTTGATGGCAATCACATCCTTGATCAGTTTATTCTGACTCCTACTGAGAAGATTCTTACTTGGATTTCACAATTTTTCTCCATTCACTCGTTTACTGTGTAGATTCTGAGTACAAAACATGGTCACAGAAGCCACTGAGCCATGAGGATGACTAAGCATGATTTGGGGCCAATGTGGGAACACATGGTGTCTGCTGCAATGCCAGGTGGGACGGACACCCCAAAGCTGCGTTTTGAAGTTTTCTCAAAGGGCTCCTATGCCTGTACACAAAACCTCTTCTGCGTTAAATGATCGAGAAGACAGAAAGCAAATAACCACAAAGGCAAAAGGGGCAGGTCCCATTTCCATGCACTGCTATGACAACAACTGAGTCGAAAGGGGCTGCAGAATGACCGCAGTGGCAGGTGGCAGTGTCCTACCACAATCATGGATTCTACTGACTCGCCATTCAGTGACACCAGTAACAACCAGGGGTCCAGGAGTGTGGGCCCAGCCTCCTCAGTGAGCTTTTCTCGATAATCAGCATGCGCACGCAGACCGCGAAAGACGGGGCAAATCAAAGCTCCCCTGCTGCTACATGTCCAGACCCCAGCGCCTCACACACAAGCTCCCTGCTCTCTGGTCCATGTGCATCTCTCCTGATGGAGGCCCCACACTCAGCTTCCAGGCATGGAGGGGGGTCATCATGCAGAGAGAGGTCAGGAAATCCAAGCTTCAGCGGGCGTCCCCTCCCTCCAGACCAGAGAGGAGGGGCCGCGTCTGCTTCTGTGGGGCCCAGGGCCCCGGCGGGCCGCCTGGGAGAAGATTCAGACCTGAGTGCCGCTGCCTCGCATGATGTCCTCGGGGATGGCGTAGATCTGGTTCTCCATCTCGACCTTCTGGAGCCCATTGTCCGTTACTCTCACCCAAAGCACACGAAAGTTGGTCCCTCCGAGGTCCAAAGCCAGGAACTCTCCATGTTCTGCAGACAGGAGGAGCCACTATTAGTTTGGAAAAGGCAAGATCAAACTGCTTCACAGAAATCAAGACTTGAAACCCACGAGTTCTGTCATAAACAGAGTCCTCAGTACCCACTGAATCCTCAAAACCCATGAGACCATAAAATACTGGTAGTCTCTAGTAATGGGGTGTCCAGTGGGTCCTAATTTTCTCTATACACATTTATGAATCGCCTGATTCTTCATCTTAATGCTAAGCCCTTTTGTATGACTTTTACAATTCACACAAACAATGAGACAGTTTCACATTCAATGATGGGGCACTCACCCCCTCACAGAGCTGTTTCCCAGGGGCTCCCAGCCAAGTCCCCATCGAGCACATGAGGCCCGTCCAGCCCTGAGCCAGGAGTCTACGCCTCCGTTTTGTTCTTTGTGCCCCCAGGACCCTCAGCATATACTGCTACAGGCCTGTGGGCCCCTGGGCCTGCTGCCAAATTGTGATCCCTGTGCAAAATTTAATGTTCACGTACAGTGATAGCAATGTGGTGGAGTGGACTAGAGTCCAAATGGCTATAAATTAAATGGTCAACCAAATAAACTATGCAGGTGCCCCTCAAAAAAAAAAAAAAAATTCCAAGCTTGTTCAAACGTGGGAGAATGCTGACCCGAGAGTGTGTACGACAAGAGTCAGGCTAGTCGGCTGTCCCACTCAGACAAGCGACAGAGCTGCGGAAGGGAGGGCGGCGGGAGACACATGGACCAAGGTCTTCAGGGGCCACCAGGAAGGCAAAGTCCCTTTGTCGCAGGAAACAAGCAGTGCAGACAGAAAACATGCAGATTCTAAATGGTAATGCAGCTGGCAGCAGGGCCGTGCTCCATTGTGGGGCACAGCGTGAAACGCGGAGAAATGCAGAGGCCAGAGCCAGGCCTGGCTGAGGGAGGTGGGCGTGGCCCCTCAGCATCCTCCCCCACCAGGAATGGCTCCTCCAGTCTTCCACTGCCCTGCTACACACCTTCTCAAAGATGCAGCGTTATATCCTCGGGGATTCACTGATGGGGATGTTTGTCAACACAGGCCCTTTCCCAATGGGAAACTGTCACTGAAGTAAGGTGGAAGGGGTCGGAGGGTCAGGGAAATGCTGTCTAAATGAACGGTGACGTCCAGGGTGTATTCTGTGCCCAGGTTCCCTCAGCAGCTCACCCTCAGGCCCTGAGGAAAGCCATGTCTGCCCGGCTCCCCGAGGGCACTCCCCACACCCACTTCAGTCCAGAGGGGCAACTTGAGGCTAATGTCACCCAGCCAAGGTTCTGTGGGGGCTTGCCTCCACACAACTGTGGTCTGGTGGTCCGATACACAGAGAATGTCAGAGCTGGAGCCCACATTACCCATGTCAGAAGTCTGGTCACGGCAACTTCCTGAGTCTCTGAGCTCCAGCTACCTCATCTCTAAAATGGGAATGTCATACATTGTGTGGTTGTTGTGAGGGAAAAACTAGAAAATGTGCCTCGGGCACCTAGCCAAGAACTTCGGTTCTAAGTGCCAAGAACTTAGGACATGCTCAGTAAGTGAAAGAAACTTTCCATTCAGGCTCTCGGCAAACACTGCCTGACAACCGTGCTTGAGCCTTCCACGTCCAGCATTAGGGCTGCCTCTCGGACTGAAAAGTAAAAACCAACACCGAGCTCTGGCTGGTGTGGCTCAGTGGGTTGAGCACCAGCTTGCAAACCGAAAGGTCGTTGGTTCAACTCCCAGTCAGGGCACATGCCTGGGTTACAGGCCAGGTCCCTGGTTGGGAGCATAGGAGAGGCAACCGATCAATGTTTCTCTCCCTCTCTTTCTCCTTCCTCTCCTCTCTCTCTCTCTGAAAATAAACAAAACCTTTTTTTAAAAAATCAGCATCATCAGGGGAGACTGAAGAGACCTGTCTTAGAAAAGCCACTGGAATCTGCTCCAGTGACTGCAGCATTCCTGCACAGGGATACAAACTTTCTGTTCCCTCGCAGGTATCTGGAGGCCCCCCTCCCTGCTTTACTAGCTGCAGTCGTTAGAGAGGAGGGACAACCTCAACCCCACCTGGGGCGACTCTGCTCCCCTCATGGCCATGGATGACTTTTCCAGGCATTCCAGTCCTGAGCCTCCCTGGGTGGTGGATCCTCAGTCAGACTGTAGGAAAAGCTATGTGGTGGTTGTCATGAGGAATAAAAAAGAAAATCAAAGATGATCTGCCTGCATCAGCACTCTGCAGCCCAGGACACGTGCAGTCCCCGAAATCGGCAACCACCGGGGACTGAGGCGGCTGAGGCTGCTGCCGGTTCGTCATGATTCACGGCCAGCCCAGCTCGCTTCACGGGAGAGGCACAGCTCCATCAAGAATGGTGGTTTTGCAGTAGTATTTCCTAATGGACTGAAGGGAAACCACAAATAATAAACTTCTGCTGATAACTCCGTTCCCAGTAGGGAATGTTATCTTTGCTTTCTCTTCAAACTCCATCAAAACAGACATTCCTCTGCATCCCTCCTCCCTAACACCATCCCCACAAATGCGAGGGGAACTCCCCCAAACCTAATTATCTTCCGGAGGGCAGGCTCCTTATAGTATAGGCTCCCCGACTAAGTGAGTGTTCTAGGAACCCATCTGTATCAGTGTACCAGCTGGCGTTGTCGCGAGAGTCTGCGTTTGGCTTCGGTGAAGTTTTTTTAAAGACTCCTTCAATATGTTTGTCCATTTCATGATGGGTGATTTACCAGCACACCTGCCCACACTGCACTAAGTGTTCAGCAGTTTTTGACCAAAAATGGCATGATCCCCATGCCCCACCCTCCCTATTTACCCAATCTTGCCCCAGCAACTTTTTTTGTTTTCCCAGATGAAAAGTCCTCAAAGGAAAAAAATGTTTTGCCAATGGAGAAGAGGTAAAAAAAAAAAGTACAGCAGAAGCACTAGAAGGCAACAAAATCGACAAGTTCAGAAACTGTTTTGAGCAGTGGAAAAAATATCTTGATAGGCGCATTGTATCAAATGCAAAGTACTTTGAAGGTGACTGAAGTTTGAACATATAAGAATAAATACACAATTTTTTATATATAAATCCTGGGGTTTTTTGGGCCCCCACTAGGACACACGGGCACAACTACCATAGCCAAAGACTATCTTCTTTCTAAAGTCCATGGTCCCTGAAGCAGGCCCAGCACCATGATTCCTGGTATTAAATCCTAAGGTAACTCCTTGGGACAGCAAACAGTTCTTTTCCTCGTGCTCACCTCCACGCCACATGTGCAACAGCAGCTACGAGCTGGGTCTTAGAGACGGGCGGGCAGGCTTCGTTTTGAATTCCAGCTCAGCTGCTTCACGACCTGTGGGCTCTCTGAGCACTGTCACCTCACCTGTGAATGGGGCTCATAATGCTGGCTTCTCCTGGGGGTCATGGAGCTTCCATGAAATACAGAACATGTTATATGTGAATATATGGATACGTAGTAAGTTGTCACTAATTGTCGTCATTACTATTCCTTTGTGTGACTATGTAGCTCCCCTTCTAATTCTTCTCAAACGCGACCTACTCCTGGCTCAAGTCTTGTCTCCACGGTGACCCTTCCAGGACATTCCGAAGCCCAGAGCGGACAGTGAGTGTCCAATGGGGTGTGAAGGAGGAGTGTGCATCTACAGGCCCAGGACAGTCGCACTGGACGGGGAGGAGCAAGGCTCTGGGGCAGGAAACATGCCTGCAGCAGGTTTCTTAAGAAAGTACACAGGCATGTGGCAGAAAACCCAGTGAGGTCCAGAGAGATCATTCTGCTGAGTGATTTCAGTTGGCATTGGTGGAAACGTACAAAGAAAACTTCTCATATTGCTTTTGCTCCTTGTTAAAACAAAACATTTGAATGCCAATTGTGGGATTTATATGAGACCCTAAGGTCAGAATAAGGTTTCTTTTATCGTTAGGCATGCTATTTTGTCTAGGAAACAATATTAACTTTTTAAAAATAACAAAATACAAACATCTGATAAGAAAAAGTTCAAATGTACAAAAGTGTAAAAATGAAAAGCAAACATCTCTTTTCTTCTTTATACCCAGAAAGTATATCACTATTAATGTTTATTGGATATCCTTAGGTATATTTATTTTATCAAGACAGGGAAGGCTGTTAACTGATACGGTCCAAGGAATGAGTTCCAATCTCTGGTTCTAAGGATGTGTTTTTAATTTGGAAGATGTTGCCAAATTATCTTCCAAAAGTTCTCACCAATTTCCACACAAACAAGCAGTTGGGGTTCACTCTCAGCAGTGTCCAACATTATACAGCAATTAATCTTTGCTAACCTCCCAGGTCAAAGTGGTACCTCCTTTTTCAGACTTGGTTACTTTTTTATATATATATTTTTAAAGATTTTATTTATTTACCTTTTAGAGAGAGAAGGGAAGGGAGAGAGAAAGAGAGGGAGAGAAACATCGATGTGTGAGAGAAACATCCATTGGTTGCCTCTCACAGGCTCGCAACAGAGGACCTGGCCCACAACCCAGGCATGTACCCTGGCTGGGGATTGAACTGGCGAGCTTTCGGTTCAAAGGTCCGTGCTCAATCCACTGAGCTACATAAGCCAGCGTGGGTTACTTTCTTTTGTATAAGGTTAGAAATTTTGAATTATTGACTAGCCTTTTAAATTCCTTTTTCTGTGTATTTTCTATACACACCTTTTGCTTGGGAAAAAAAAAATCATTATTGTCTTAATAACCTAAAAGAGCTCTTTGTATATTACAGAAAATTGTTTTGTTGGTTCTATATTCTCAGTTATTTACTTCCAGTGATGTGTATCTTTTAATTTTATTTGTGGTGTTCCTATCATGCAGAAATTCTTAATTTTTATGTTGTCAAAATATTTATGATTTCTGGGTTTTATATTATGTCTCAGGAAGTTCTGAAGATCACCTTAGTTCACCACTCGAAGTCTCTCCAATTCCTGCTGATGCGGTCACTGCCGCTGCTCACCTAAAGGAAGCAAATTTCACCACAGGATCATTTAAAAGATGAAATTCATCTTCTACTTCATGTGGCAGTTTTTGAAAAATGATGCTCAGAGCCCTGTCTTTGTCTCTCTTGTCCCTGGACAGAGCCAGATCCTTTCGATGGCCTCTGGATTATCATGATAATTAAACAATGGAAGACAGCTGCACGCATGCAGGGGATTTAGTTGAAGGCCCAACATGCAGATGATTTTAATGGAAGAGAAACTAGCATTTGTTAAGCAATGGTCACTGTGTTTGTAAACATTATTTCGTTAATCCCCAGCAACCGTGTTGGGCATTATACTCCCAATTTTATGGATAAGAAAACCTATATTCAAATCCAGGTCTGGCCCTCCAGCAAAGCTGTTGTCTACTGCGATGCGCAAGGAGGCTGCTCAAGGAAACCTCGTAAATCCTGAGATAAGGGATTCTTCACTCATGATGCCAAGAGCATATAATCCAGAGGTTACCAGCAGCCTCCAAGCTGGCCTGGGTGTCAGAGGAAGTCACACTGCGGTTCAAAGTTAAGATACTTAGTTAAGGTCATTCAGGGGTCACAGCTACTGGCTGACCCAAACCCCAGGCCTGCGTCTCTGCGCCACACCCACATGTCTCGTGGCCCTGATTCCTGGAAGCTGAGGACGGCCTATCACAGAATCCAGGATGGAAGCCAATAAGCCATAAAGTGGTGAAAATGAAAGCAAAGGCACCCTAATCTTTATCAGCAACCACGGCCCATTGGGACAGCCAAATGCTCTCAGACTTGAGTGGATGGCGTACATACACCCACTGGCAAGAGGTGACATGCTCTTCTCCCCCAAAGGAACCCCAGGACCTACTAAAGCTGACTGATGCAAGCTTCTATCGGAGCCACAGATAGGTGTCAATTCATGCAATTATACCGAGCCTCAGTTCGCACCTTACCGGATACTCTCTAAGACCTCTCAGCTGAAGGTCCCTCTAATCAAAAATATCCCCCTCCAAAAAGAGTCAAGAAAAAAGAGAGGGTGTAAGGGGAATAAATGGTAATGGGAAAAAATATAATAAAAAGTAAACTATTAAAAAGAGAGAGAGAGAGAAAAGAAAAAACGTACCAACTCTAACAGAAAACAGGACTCAAAGAAGCGATGCCGGCCCACGGTGACTAGGAACTGGCAGTAGGAGTATGAGGTCATGCCACCCTCCATCAGATCACCCAACAGTTAAGACTCAGGTTGTTAGTTGCTTTGCTGACTCATTTCCAGTCCTGCACTACTGTTCTGCCCACTTTCAGTGAGGCTCTTACTAAATACATAAGTCAGCAAGATAAAGGGGTTTCCATTTCTCCTGGGAACTCACCTGTCTCCGAGGAGGACTCAAACAAATGGCATTTGACTGACTGCCTGAATGTGACAGTCACCGTCTGTATAGATGTTCAACATCTATAAACATTACAGATGTTTAGTTGATAAAACATCTATAATGTATTTGAGCAGGCCACAACTCCAGCATTGTTAATATCACTCACTAACAGGTGGCTTTGTACCTGACAATGTCCATGCAATTTTTGAAGGGTGAGGAGCAAGGGCCAGTTGAATTTTCTAACAGGGTCTATTTTTGATCATTAGGTACTTGCCACTAATTAAAATACATCTCCACCTGTTCCTCCCATCGGGCACTTGGAGCACTGTTCCAGCCACAACTCTAAGAGTGACATGCCAAGAGGTTTAGTTTGGTTTTGCATCTGTAAACGGCAGGGCCTGTTTGTCGAAGGAACTGTGCTCAGAAGTGGCAGTGCTCTGCCTGCTTAAGGTTGTTGCCAGAGCCCTGCCTCTCACCCCAGGGCTTCTTTGGGTGATTAAATTGACTTCTTCAGAACCACAAGCTCCAGAAGCCTCCTTTCAAACAAGTGGCTTTTATGCAGCATTCCCAGAGTTCTGGGGATACTTGAAGGTGGCAAGGTCGGCCTCGGTGAGGGTTAAGGGTGGCCAGTTAAGGCACAGCCTCACATCCCACATCCTCACTTCCAATTTTATTTCTCTTCCCTACTCTTAGCTGTTTTACCCATGGTGTTCAACATAGAAGATTTCATTCTGTTCAAAGTTGAGAGTGGAGTTCACCACTTAAAAAATGTTTTAAAAATCACTACTTTGAGAGTTAAGTACTGAATCTGTTCTAGGACCTACCGAGCAAATACTTCCCATTCTGCGATTAGTTACTTCAACACTGAGCAATGAAAACAGCTAAAACCTTCTTAGTTGCCTGGTGCTCTATGCAACCTAGTCCCTGACTGGACAGGGAGAAAGGGAGCAGTTAGACGCACTGTGGCAAGTAGAGGGATGGGAGTGTTAAACGAGGGGGTTCCCCCCCAAAAATGGAATTATCTTCTGGAGGGCAGGCCCCTTGTAGTACAGGCTGCCCCACTAGGTGAGTGTTCTAGGAACCCATCTGTATCAGTGCACCACCTGGTACTGTGGTAAGAGGCTACAGTTCACGTCAGTGAATTTTTTTTGAAGACTCTTTTAAAGTGTTAGCCCATTTCATGGTGGTGATTTATGAGCTTACCTGCCCACACAGCTCTGAGTGTTCAGCAGTTTTTGACCAAAAAAGGCATGACCCTTGTGCCCCACCCTCCCTATTCACCCAATCTGGCCATAGCAACTTTTCTTTGTTTCCCTGGATGAAAAAAGTCCTCAAAGGAAAATGTTTTGCCAATGTGGAAGAGGTGAAACAAAAAACAGAAGAAGCACTAAACAGCAACAAAATCAACAAGTTCAAAAACTGTTTTGAGCAGTGGAAAAAATGCCTTGATAGGTGCACTGCATCAAATGGAGAGTACTTTGAAGGTGACTGAAGTTTGGACGTGTAAGAATAAATATACAATTTTTTACATATAAATCCTGGGGGGTTTTGGGTCCTCCCTCCTAGAAGGCATGATCATTTCTGCTCGGATAAGGAATCTGAGGATAAGGAATGCTTCTCCAGGAGCAACAGAGACAGCCAGGTCTTAGCAGATGGGTATGAGAAAATGGACAGAGAAAGGAAACATAAACAGGGGTTCATGGCATGCTCAAGGAATGGCACTTCCGGGGTGGCTACAACCTGGAGCTCCTGTGACAAGGCTACAAGGACGCAGTAAACGCCAATGCCGAGGACTTTGGTTTCAAGCAGAAGGTCAGATTTGTGTTTTCAAGCAGACTCCAGTAGCAGTGCAGATGATGGGTCTACAGCCAGGAGCTGATGAAGAGGCCGCTGCAATATAGTCGAGTCAGGCAGTGATGAAGGCCTGGGCGGGCCCAGGATTTACATGGGACTCTTCAGTGCTAAAACTAGGAGAGTCCTGGGCAAATCAGATGGCTGGTCACCTGAGAGCCATGTTAGATCCAACCACTGGGGCATCAGCCCTTCCTTGTCACCCATTATCCCAGGCACGCAGCCTTGAACTTTGAGGTAGGTCAAAGACACACAACCATCTGCTCACACTGAGTTCCTGAAGTGACTTTATAATAATTCAATGTCCCCAAAGGGACCTACTCCTACCTACCCTGTAAAACAGGAATGTTTCCAGGGGCCCCGGGTGACTGCACTGAACATTCTGATCTGCCTCCACGGAGTGGCTGGGGGTTGAGAGATCTTGCTTTTACGCTTTAGTTTTCTAGTGCCTGCTACTAGGACATCTCTACGGACTGCTCTCAGAATGAATGGCATGGATTCCAATTAAGAGGAGAACTAAAAAGATAAAGCTCCAGGTCCTGGGTAGGTAATCCAGAAAAATTAACTTTTCCAGACACAGGTTTCAAGGCATATGTTTCCCACGTGCCTGGAACCACCACAGTCGCCACCACATCTGGCAGCCTCTTTTCTATGGGCCAAGGTCCCAGCTACTCCATTATAATATAATGCCGCTCTCCTCTCCATAGTTCAGAAATAAAGTAACTCCATGTTATTAAAGGTATCAAATCACAGTCAGTTAATGCTGGTGTTTGCCACAGTCAAGGAATGGGGAAATCTGATCTTCTATGTCACTGGTTTTCAAACTATTTTAAGCAACAGGATGCCAAAGGCCAAAATGTAGAGATAGAGACCAACAGAGCTGTTCCGATAAAAAGAAAGGGCCTGTAGTACATAAACACATTGTAAATGTCCCCCCGCCCCCCGCCAAAAGCACCCACAACACCATCAGAATGTACCTTCCTGTTACTTCTATATCAGGAAATGTTTCTTAAGCTCAAAGTATGTGCCAGTCAAGGAGAGGTACTTATTACATTAGCTCTACAGATGTGAAACCACTCTTCAAAGGATTAAAATATGATTGCGTTTCAATATTGTGTAGGAGCTGAGTGTGTTCAAGTTTTCGGCCAGGCAGAACTGGGTTCAAATCCTGTTTTAACCATATGATTAGGGTAAATTATTAGAAATCTAATACTCAGACTTCATGATCTGCTAAAAGGGGATATTAATAACCTAGTCTAGCCAGCACCTCCCCCACCACTCCCCAGGACACAGGGAAACACACACAGTGTTTTTTGTTTTTTGTGTTTAATCAAGATTCAATGCAAAGAAAGCATAATGTGCTTGGCACAATGCCTGGTGCATGTAAATGTTTAATAAACTCCAGCTACTACTATATGGAGACCATTTATCAATACAATCTTCAGTTTATATTGCAGACACCATATAAACCCCCTTACTAATTTGTGTGCATGCTGTTGATCTATCTCCACTGTCTGGCTGTTGATACAATGCTAAGCAACCATGATAAGGGCTCCTTTCAGGGTTTTACCAGCCTCCACGCAATCTGTCACCGGGCTAATCCCTCTATATCATATTATGTGCTTACATGGTATGATTCATATCGTTCTGTAATCATTTCATCTGTGTAGGCCTTATCTTCCCAGGGTAATTTTTACTTTTCAAAGGCAGGGCACAAGACAGCTCAGCACACTGCTGCCACGCAGAGGACCAGCCTCGGAGGGGTCTTTATTGAATGAGCTGAACAGCTAGGCCTGAGTTACTAATAGAAAAATTAATGCATTGTGTTAGCAATGAGGGGAGGGGGTAGATAAGCTTAAAATATCCCACTAGTGGTGTGCCCAAGAGTCTGGGCATTGGCACACAGCTAGTTGAGTTCAAATCCCAACACTTCCACTTGCTTGCTGCTCTGTGACTTTGAGCAAGTTGCCTGATCTCTCTAAATCTAGCCTTTCTATAAAGTGGGGTTCAAAATGCCTAGCATTCTGTCATTGTGAGAGTTAATGAAATAATTCAAATACATATCTTACCACAGTACCTGGCATTTAAAAAGCCTACGACTTTTCATTGTCATCACTGTCACCATCGTCATTCTCTGCCCTCTAAGGGGTTCGGTCTGGCTAGAGGGTGGAAATACACTCACCTGCAAAAATAATTCACGATTCAGGGAACTAGGGAAGTATCGAATGATTAATACAACAAAGTCTTCATCTCACTCTGCCTATAAGACATTGTTATAGCTAAGTGTAAAGGCAAGGGTGATAAAGACACTACAAAAGTAATGTATGTCTAAGTTGGAACATGAAGTTAGACTATTCAAAGATTTTCAGTTGGGTTCTTATTACTTGAGCTTCTCATTATAGTGGTACAAAGCCTCCCATATTTATGATATATTTAAAAAGATAATCTGATTTGCTCTAGAAACTTTTGTTCAGCAACATGAGCCAATGTAAACTACAACTCTTAGGGCCATGGAGTCAGAGCTACCTCGCTTAAATCCCAACTCTGCCACTAATTGGCCACACATGACCTTGGCACCAATCCTCAATAGTTGTCTCATTTTTAAATTGGGAAATGTCTCTCTTGTAGAGTTTGCATAGAGAGCAAAACAGATTGCTTATGCAAATAGCCTAGTATAGACATCATGGGTGCTCGTTAAGTGCTGTCAATTTATTCCTGCATTTCCTCTTAATACGAAACTGTCCTCTGAAAGCCAGATCCCTGAAATGTGTGTGGTGGACCCCTGGTAGGACGGTGGTTGGGGCTGGCACGAAAACCCCATGCATGTCCATAGCTTGGGTTAGGGCTGCCTAGAGAGAGGTCAACATGGTGGGATTCCTGGCAAATACAAATGAATGCTTGACTCAACCCCACACTGCCAAAAACAAAATGGCAGTGGGGTGGGGGTAGTTAGACAACAAATATTGGTGATATGGGACAAGTGGAACTCCCATACATCATTGATGGGATTGTTAAATGGTTTGGCCACTTTGGGAAAAGATCTGAATGTTTCTTATAAATTAAATATACCCCAAACTCTATGACCCAGCAATTCCACTTCTAGTTGTTTACCTAAGAACTTGAAAGTATGTGTTCACAAAGAGGACATTCTCGTTCAAGAATGTTTACAGCAGCTTTAGGCAAAAAGTGCATGTCAATATTCATGTCACATAAGATTCCGATCATGCCATGGCATCAGCACCCAAAAAAGGAATGAACACACAACACAGATAAAGCCTACATTATATGAGTAAGTGAAGCCTTAGATAAAGCTAAAATATGGTATGCTTATAGTTATGGAACGTTTTAGGACAAGCACAGCTAATACACATGGAATAGCTTAAATGGTGTTTGCTTCAGGGGACAGAGATTGCTTGGGAAGGGTCAGAAGGGAACTTCCTAGGCTGATGGTAATATCCTCTGTTTAATGGGGGTCGCATTAAACAGGTATATGTATTTGTCAGTGCACCAGATGATACTTAGGATTTGCCATCTCACTGTATGAAATTTTGCACCAAAAGAAAAAAGAGAAAATACTGAACTCTAGTTAATAATGTACATGCTGAAGTTTTGGGGCTGAACTGATTTCTGCAATTTACTTTGCAATGCCTCAAATAAAACAACAGAATGGTAACTGGAGGGATGGAGGAGTGTGAGGAAGCAAACCTAGTAAATACCAATGTAAAATCTAGGTAGTCCGTATACAGATGCTCATCGCAGTTCTTCAGCATTTTTGAACGTTTTGGTGGGGAAAAAAATGGGGAGTATTTTTTTTTTTATATACATACCCCAGCTGACACCCAATTCAGTCATCTAAGATATTTTTGGACCCTGTATGTATATTTCATTTTTATCTCTACCAACTATGTTCATTTGCACTGAGTGGCTCACACGTCTATGAAGCGCAGATATTTCGAAATCAGCCCGCACAGGGCTCCGTGGCTGCTGACGTTCCCTTCCTTCTCATGAAGAACTCAAACCATAATGTGGGGTTCATTTTCCTTCAGTGTAACGGGCCTGGTCCTCACTCCAAAATTTAGGGCCTCTGGTGATGGGATGAACCCTCAGATCTGCTCCCTGCGAAAGGACCTCAGGAGGCTCACCGATCCTCTCTCCATTAAATCAGTGCTGGGTGCGCCTCTTGCTGTGATGAATTGTGGGCGGCTTATAGAAGGTCACGTATCTGATTTTCCATTAATTCTCAGTTTAGCCAACCCTCTGATGTTTCCTTTTTACAAATAAGAAAAGGGAGGATTGGGACGTAAATGAAATACTCTAAAGCAGCCTGAATTCAACCTCATCTAAACTTAGAATTCCGACCTTCACCCCTCACCACACACTGGCCTGAAACCACCTCTCATCCCTGGCGAGGAGTTAGCCAATTTTATAGAGGGCCACCTAGGACAAGGCTGGGTGGGGAGCACTGAAGGCGGTGACTTTGTAACTGCAAGCTGAAAAAATTTTAGTGGGTTGTAATTAGCAACTTTTTTAAAGATTAAAAGGTAATAGAAGATCTGATTGTATCACATTTAAGAATAAACATTGGCCCCTGAAATTTGCAAGAGCTGTATATCAATATTTATACATATGTGTTTCTTGCTGTGAGTATGTAGTCCAGAAAAAGTTAGAAAGCCCCTGATTTGAAAAGTCGGTCCCTCTAGATCAGAAATTGAAATCCGAGGTTTAATTCCCCAGATTTAAAAAGTAATGCTGAAAAGGAGTGGGCTGAGGAAGGTTCGAGGAAGGTCAGCGTGGAGCAGACACCCCTTGAGCAAAGGCCTCCAGCCTTCTGTGGCAGAGAATCACCAGTAACAGCAGCAGAGCCCAGACTGTGGCCTGGGCCAGGAAGTAGGTGCGCCAGCAAGGCCCCACAGGCCATGTGACCACATCCAGGGAAAAGACCACAGTTCCTGCACACTCTGCTCCTCTCAGCACTGTACTGGGGAACCAATAACAAAAAAGAATTCTCATTTTAAATACAGGGCCCCAATATAGATAACAGATACAAGTGAAGATGTTTTGTTAATGGAGGGTTCAGGGAAAATCCCTCTCTGGCCCAACTTATGGCCCCAGAGGCACTTCTACTTTATTTGATCTTCCTTTAAGAGCTGTTCAGGATTTCCATTTTTTATAGGCTTTATCTCTTGAAGCATCTGGTCCTTGCTGTCATCTCATAACTCACAGGCCCCACTAACAGAACATAAGACTGAAAGCCTTGCTGTCGACCACTTTCAATTGCATGCCCTCACGTTCCCCTCCGCAGTTCCATTTCTCTCCCCAGAAGCAGCCGCTATCATTTATCTGCTGTGCGTTTCTCAGTTTAAATAATTTTACGGTGTGTGTATGTCCATAAGCAATGAATAGCATTGCTCTGAGAGAATTTTTTTTCATGGACATTCAACTACGATGAGGTTCACGTCCTTCTACAATGTATTGTTCGTTGCTTTTTTTGCTGTACCCATATTTATACATGCTCACTGATGCACCATGCTGTATAGTATGCCATCACAGGACCCTTCCATAAACTAATCCCAAAATGCTATCATAAGCAGCACTGCTAGGAGCACTCTTGGACACGTCTCCTTGAGTTCACATGGGAGTTCATTCAAGTTATAGTTGGAATTGCTGAGCTGTCTTATACACACGTTTCAACTTAACTAGTTACTGCCAACCTCACATCCCAGGATAACCAGTATCAGTAGTTCAATATACTAGTATATGCTTAAAACATTAAACACCTGTGCACACACACACATATATACTTGACTCTCCCGAATATAAATACCAGTAAATCTATCTTGTGCTTTGGGATGGGTTGCAGAGGACTGTTTTATGCATTAATTGACCAGTGCCCAGCTGATGGACATTTGGGTTTTTCCCTTTTTACAGTATTGCAAGGAACTTTGTGTGTAAATACATGAACGCACTAGTTCTAGCACATGTGCAAACAAATTGGGTCTGCTGGATCCACCTCTCATTTTACGAAGGAGAGAAGATTGAGTTCCAGAGAGGGGGATAAAGAGCAGAGCTCGGCCCTGGGCCCTCCAGCGAGTGAAAAACCAAGGGGCTGGGGGCTGGGTTTCCTATCATCTGGTCTCCAGTTCTTTAGGGAGGCCTTTGCTCTGCTTAAGTGAACAAAACAGCAATACACAGTATTCCTTTTACACACCATCTCCACTTACACTGTAGAATTTGCAGTTACAAAGAGGCACTCTGGGTTTCACAAAAGTCATGTAAAGTCTCACTGTTTCTGCATGGAAAGGAAGTACTTTCAGCCCCAGAAAGATGCAGGAGTTGGCCTCTGGCCCCCATCCTCCATCCAGGTAATTCACATTCGCAGACCCCAAAAGCATACTTGCTGCTCCACACTGGGGCAGAGGTGGGACGCAGACGGGCTCCCAGGACTCCGCACTGAGACCAGGGAAGGAGGCTAATGACCACACAGAGCAGCCACCAGTGCAAACTTCGAGAGACAGAGGGGGATCTCTCTGCCTCCAATCTCAGGAAAGCAATTAGAAGAAAAAAATCCCGTTCCATACCTAGTTCTCTCAAGCACAGTTACTTACCTGCCTGTACTACAGGTCAGACATTCAAACCCAACCTGATTTCAAAAAATCTCAGCTGAGCATGCGTGGATTGCTCTGATCAAGCTCGTACACACGTAATGTCTTAATGCTTGATCTTTGACACAGATGAGTTTGAATCCTGACTAGCTAGGCCTCTTGTTAGCTAATCACTTAGGCAAGTGATTCAAATTCCTCATCTAAAAAAGAAAACACAACCATATATATATGTAAAATTGGTACCTACTTCCTTGTAGGGTTTTGTGAAAAGTAAATGAGTTAGTGCATGTAGGAGCTCAGAAAAGCCCTTACCCACAATATACATTTAGTAAACATTCAAGTACTGGTTTAGTGCTAGTGCCTGAAATAAAGACAAGGTCCCTGGCCTTAAGGAGCCGGTACACTTATCAAAATGTCAAATAGAAACAAGTGTGACCACCAGGCAGAGGGAGTGGCAGGTACAATAAGTGCCAATCTAGAGGGCATCCAAGGGATACACGAGAACTGGGGGAGGCCCCGCACCTCAAGGTGCTGTTTGAAGGGCTGAGACACACACTCAGAGGACAGTCCTGACCAAGGTCACGCCCTTGGGTCCAGCCTGGGTCCCAAGACTTCGGCAAACACATACTTACTTTAGGAATCACAAAAAGGCACAAATTCTTGTTAGACAAACTGGGTCCCTAGCGGCTGTCGGGCAGGTTAGCCTCACAGACACAGGAGTGATGGAAATACTGAAGGTACGTGGAGTGCGAACAAGCCCTGTCCCATGCCCCTCCCCAACCCCCACCCCCACCCCCAGGACTTCTCTGCAGATGCCGCACTAGTGACCAGTGAGACATCTCCCTGGAACGCGCTCTTGGCACTCTCTCCTCCCTCAGGTTCTTGGACTTCCTGGTTTTTTGGCTGCCCTGTTAGCTGTCCCTTGGGCTCTTTCTCCCACCCTCTAGAAGTGGGTAGCTGTCCCACACCTTTCACCCCTCACAGCCCCACAGATCCATCAACTCTAAAATGGAGGGTTATTGGGAAAGTTAAATGAAACAAGCTGTTTGACACAACTTGGCTCCATGCCCTTCTCTGAGGATGCTGCCACCTCCAGGCAGCTGGGCTCAACATCCTGGCATCACCGTAGAATCCTCTCTCGGCCCTGCCTACCACACGCCAGCCAGGCCACCGTCCTGTGCCCTGCCAGCTGCCATCACCCCTCCTCCACTGTGCATATACTGCTGGTGATGCTGTTACACCAAGACAGCTCTCCTCACGCGCCCAAAACCTCTCCGTTACTCCCCAGTGGTTACCGAAGAAAGACTCGGGTTTAGGCAGGCATGCAAGGCCTTCTGTGTGATCTGGCCCCAATCTACCTTCCAACTTCCATCTCCACCATGGCCCTTTTCTCCATTTTGATTCATCACTTGCCTGGTGGTGCACCATGAAATAGGAATTCTGAGTCCAAATAAGGGGATTAAACAAAGTTTGAACTTATTGCACAACTTCAGAGGCTTTAATATTTTAATAGGCACTGTGACTCTTCACGTTCTCCCAAGTTTATCTGGACTTGTAATACTCTTTTTTTTTTATTTTTTATGAAGTTCAAAAACAATCTAAGACGATCTGTACCACACTGTTTGTCCAGCAAGACTATGGAATGTACTGGTTAGGTGGGCCAGAGACTGACATGGCCTGTGACCATGACCATCTTACGCACATGTGTTATTCACCACCATCACTGAGTGCAATCTCAGCAGGACCATAAAATCCCAGACTGAGCCAAGCAGCCTTTCTCAGCTCATGAGGGGAAAACAAACGCCTGACAGCACGGCCCTGGTCAGCCTGACAAAGACATGCTTCTACCTTGACTGCCAAGGCTGCCTGCTCTCCCAGTCTTCCTGTCTGACCCGTCCTACAGGCTGCATTAAATCTGCTGTATGCTTAAATCAGCCAGGCTTCAAACCAAAGAACCTTCACTGATACACAATTCTTTAGGTCCCTGAAAAAGTCGCCCAAACCTCCCACCGGCAAGGGAGCAGCCAGAGTCATCCCCTCCACCACGCTGCCCCACGGGGTGGTACCTGTCCCGTCGGGAGTAGACCTCACAAAGGTGGGCAGCATCTTCACTGAAGCAGTGGGGTGGGTGGTAGCTCCCAGCCCTTTCTCCATCTCCTTGCGAAACCGCTTAGAAATCTCCAGAAGGGTCTCATCAGAAAGACGCATGTGATAGAGATACTGGTCAACCTGCAAAAGCGGGAAAACGATCTGTAAGTTGAGTAAATTATGGTACGCATCTAAATCATGGAACATCGTTCAACCCTTCAAAAGAACAAAATTTGTCATAGACAGGTTATGCGAGGTCATTTCACCAGAAGCCATTTGACAGGACTTTGTCTTTTAAAAGAAACTAAACTAAAAATTAAAATTCGAAAAATAGGTCTAATTTTAAGACATCCCTCGAACCAGAGTTCATTACTGATCCTCATCTCTTGTTCCCCCACACGCACTCACAAGGCCAGCCATGCCAACCCCTCGACCTAGGCCGGGCAGCCGCCACCTCTCGCCTGGACTTCCACAGTCCTCAATTCTGCTTTTACCTCTTCCATCCATTGCCCGCCCCCAGCCAGGCTCAGCTATTATTGCCCTGCTGAAAACCTTTCAGAGGCTGTTCATCAGAACCAAACCCCTTGGAAATCCTCCCAAGGCCTTGTACAGTCCAGCCTCTCCCCACCTCCTAAACCCAATGCATGCCTCCGCACTTCTGTGCAGATTTTATCCTTGGTTCAGCGCTCAACTAGCCCAACTCGCCCTTCCTGCTCGGAGCCTGTTCAGAAGAGCCCTATAGCTCCTTACCTCACTCTTCATCTGCCACTGACCATCTGCCATTTGACCTCTTACCCATCCGTCAAGCCTCTCTCCACGGACGCTTTCCCCATTCCTCCGAATGAAATAGTCAGTCCTCCCACTATTCTAAGAACTCAGGCTTTTCCCTTCACAAAACCATCCACAATTTGGCAATATACATTTATTAGTGTCCAAATATAAGCACCAAGGGCAAGAAGAGCCATGTCTATTGGTTCTCTGCATCCCTGGAGCCTAGCACAGGGCCTGACACATCACTGAGACTCTACCTAAACAGTAATATAACCTCTCCTCTCCTCAGAGACGAAGGCAGCTTTCCATAGTTATTTCATTGATCTCGTTCCCAACATAAACTTACGTGAACTTTTCCCAGGTATAATACCAGGAGAAGGAGAAGCATCAGGAGTCTTACTCAGGCAATTTCCTTCTTGGAAGTAGCCATCTGTCCCAGCCATAAATAGTGACAGTTTTCTACTACTAAATAAAGTTCAGAAAGAAATCCATCCAAGAAGGCACAGATTTCCACAATATCCCCATTCTCAGCAGCAGTGTCCATGACAGGGGAGGCTGCTGGCCACAGAGGGTGGGGCTAGAGAGAATCGGGAGCCTTAGGCCAGGTCCCAGCTGTGCCCTCAAGGTGTGAAGATCGGGGTCCTCCCAGCCGTGTCAGCACACTGAGGGACCAAAGGGGACCCTGCTCCTCCCAGCTCCACAACTCCAGGATTCCCGAAGGCGAAGCCTGGCCGATGACCATCACCGCTGTTGTTCCTGAGGTAACACAAGCCAGTGCCCGCAAGCTCCTTGCCCGTACCCAACTCTGAGAAAGAAGCATCAAGTTTTATTAGTTTTCCCAGAGAAATGTCCTCATTAATATTATAGCCTATTATATTTCCCAGCATTTTGAGTCAGCTCTTCTTAGATTTTCTTTTAACCAAATGTGTCAGCCTAGGATTTCCAGAGAAATAGCAAGAGAAGGTCAATCCCAGTGTCTTCCTTTGTGTCTCCTTAACCCACATTTGCTCTCTTCCTGGCTGTATCCTAACTCTGTATGGGTTTGGGGCACATCCTTCTCTTCGGG
This sequence comes from Mormoops blainvillei, assembly GCA_004026545.1. NCBI lineage: Eukaryota > Metazoa > Chordata > Mammalia > Chiroptera > Mormoopidae > Mormoops > Mormoops blainvillei. The sequence goes on along the minus strand of PVJD01008262.1, from coordinate 51,855 downwards.
CCTGTTTCTGCACCTATAGAATAATGAGACTGGCCCTCCTCAGATCCTTTCAAATATCCGGATCAGTACTCAACTTTCATCATTCTCATAAAATCCCAAAAGGTGAAAGATCAGAGTCTGAAGTAAAATGCTGAGAGCACCTGTGAGCACAGTGGAGGAGTCCGGTGACTCGGCCCGGCCCTCTCCACGATAACCGCGTGGTTACCGCACAACAAAACTGGCAGACACCGTCCATCCACAGGGTGCAGAAGGGTGAGTAGGAGCAGAGAAGTGCTAAAGGCCCGAGGCCACTTCTTTCCTCCCCACAACCCACCAGACAGACGGACCAGGCTAGTCAGGCTGGGTTTCCAACTTGCAGAAATGACAGTTTCCCAGAACTCTTTGTTGTCAGGCTCTATTAAAGAGCTGGCCCAGGCTAAGCCCGCCGGTCTGAAGCAGGAGGAATCCAACCGTCCACTCTGCTTTCTGATTTCAGGCTCCTGGTCCTTGCTTGCCTTGAGGCCACTGTCTGCCTCAGCCTCCCTGGTGGTGGGACACCAGCCCCAGCTAGGTCGCGGATGTGGGTTTCCTGCAACACTGGGGAGCCAGGGTACTCCTGAGGAGGTCTGGCCTCCCCAATAATGTTGTCTGAGGCTCCCCAGGAGGTCAACAGGTATAGCTTCAGTTAAGTCCCCTCTCGGTTGGTGCAGTGGGGGACAAATCTCTGGTGACTCTGGGCCCAGGGCAACTTTAGTCACAGCAGGGGCTGCTTGTTTCGGACCCGATGACACCTGGGCTTGTCCAAGAATGTTGCTTCATGGCTTACGCATCTCGGTGTGAATGTATAAAGTCCAGGACCCCCAGACCAGAAGCCAACACCAGGCTACCTCCAGGAACAGCCCAGGATGCCCTTGTGGGCAATATAATACCAGCAAACCCTACATGGCACTGACCTTGCTCTCAAGGTTTACACCGACTATCTCATTTCCATTCTCACAGCAGTCCTGTGAGGTGAGTACTGAGAGTGAAAGGAAGTGTGCCCAAAGTCACAGAAATGCAAAGGACCAAGCCAGAAGCAGACTGGGCAGCCTGGATCATCTGTGTTCTTGTCCACTCTGCCAGACGAACGCCCTCTTCTGTTGGACAAGAGGGTCTATATAGGCCCAAAGGCATTGTGGGGCACTCAGGTTAGCCATGTCCACTAAAAGGCCATCTTCTCTTCCCATCATCCGCCAGTGCAGACACAAAAGGCAAACGGTGGCAGGCATGGCCCCTGGAGCTGGCCTGGCAAATCCTGGGGAAGCAGGGGCAGCAGACATGCCTCGGGCCATCATCACGAGTTTGACGCCTGACAAGGTTGAAGCTCCCACAGTACTACTTTCCCAAAGAGAGAAGGAGAGGGCTAGAGCCTCGCTGCACCCACACCCCACTCAACAGATGGCCCTGGGTGTTGCATAGGAAGGAGGAGAGTTCCCATATGGGACACTGGAGCCCTCTTCCGAGGTTGTGCCATCACTTCTTGGAGTGTGAGGTCACATACACAAAAGAGCACAGGTGGAGTGGTCACAGTTCTACAGTGGCCATTCTTAGTTTAACTTTGACATTTAAGCTGTGACGGGCTTGCTGGAAATCCAGTTGCTACTTCTCATCTTTAACCCTCTAAGACTCCAACAAGTTAAACAGTCAACCTTCACTCTGTCAGGTGCCCTTTACCCAATAGATTATAATCATCTTTCAGTGTTCAATGGCAGATGAAAGTGATACTGATAGTTACAGCGGTTAACATTCTATCAAGCATTTCTTACCTGTAAGATGCCAATCTATGGCTTTACTGACTTGACCTCCACTGTCCTTTCATAACAGGTCACTTGGTGGTGAGGGGCCGAGCTAGGAATGAGGCATGTCTGGCTCTAAAGCCCTCAGGCCCTTGGGACCAGCACCCTTGCCTAGGCCCTCTCAGTGTGGGCACTCTCCCTTCCCTGTGGTTTCTTGGATGACACCAGGGCCTCAATTTCCTCCCCATCATGTGAAACTAAGAGAAAGGATATGGAACAGTATGAAAATGCAACTACAGCACCTTGGCCCAAACTTTCTGTTTTACACAGCTAAATAGTGTCTCCACCCTGAGTTTATTAGGGTCATTCAGGAAGGGATGGTTAATCACCTAATGTCACAGATTCCTAAACACACCACTGGGACCCACCCAGCTTTGGCCGGCACTGCTGTGCTGGGTGAAGGGTGGCCAAGGGAGACAGAAGTCGGAAACAAGAAGCAGCCTCCATACAAAGAAAGTTTTCCTGGAATGGGAAGGAAGTGAATGCACTTTGCAGAATCCTGCCAATTTCACCCACAGTGTAGCCAGAGAGAGGGAGGGGACACCAGGCCCAAAGTCATGAGAGAAAATCATTTAGGAGATATCAAAAATACACGGGACAGTAGGATCATGGCTAAAAATACTCACTCTTAGAAAGGAAAGACCCTTGGGAAAACAAATTTAATTTCACTGAACACAGACAACATTCGAGTTTTTCTAATTTGTCTCTCTCACCCCAATAAGTCATTGGGTCTCAGTTTGAATGCTTCGAAGCATGATAGGCTCACTACTTCTCCAAACTGATTAGCTTCTATTGTTGCTTAGCTCTAGTTGTTAGAAAGCTTTTCTTCAGAATAAGACAAGTCTATTTTTCTGATAACTTCTGTCTAGTCTCCATTCTGCCACTTGGGATAAGAGTTCCTAACTTGGCTGCACATCAGAATGACATGAGGAACTTTTTAAAAAAACATTAAGAATTCCAAAGATCCATTCCAGACTCATCAAACTGACACCATGGGCTGTGTGATCAAACATCTTCCCCTCTCCTCGGGCTGCTGTCCACCACGCCAGTAATGTGATAAAAGTGAGCTGTGTCTGATCAACATTGCCTAAGGTCATTTTTACCACTTTTCTACCTGGGGTCTTTGAAAGTCAGTAGTTAAGATATTAGGCTAAGTGTACAATAATCCTGGGTTGATCCTGGATGCTGGGAATTGAGAAAAACTAACCTGGTACTTGACTGGAAATTATCAAAGCAGAATCATTCAGGCCGACCCTCATTTTGTAGCTGCTGATGATAAAGTACAGGCTATGGCACCAGAAAAATCAGTGTTCAAAACCTGGCCCTAGCATTTGTACAGGTGTGTAACACCGGATGAGTCACTCCGTCTGAGCCCAGTTTCCTCCCTATAGAACGGGATGAATAGCCCTACACAAAAGAGTTGTTGGCATAAACCGGGTAATCAACATAAAGCTCTATAATCCTTCTTTTTGTGGCACACCTCAGTCTTCTCCTACACTACCCTCTGCCGAGTGACACCCTTGGATTAAGGACATTTCTTAACTCTCCTTAGTCACAGGCAGGGTTAACAAAACAGGCTGTTTCCCCAAACTGTCTCTTGTCCTTCTGTGGTGGGTGGGCAGCCTATCGCACTTTAAAAAAGGGAAAGGAGGGGCCATTTCAAGCCAGCCAGAAGCAAAGCCTGCCTGGAGCACGGGAAGGCCACCTGCCTGCATGGATAAGGGCGTGTGTTAAAGAAAAAGAGAGTAGTTTCAGCGAACATCTACATAGCAATGTTTAGATTAGAACTTCCTCATTGGGCAATTCTGATCAGTTTCTTTCTCAACACACCACTGGGACATGCTGACTTCCTCTGCAAAGTTATGGGTAGAAGGCAGGAGGAGGTCTACAGGGAAATTAACTCCTTACTCTCTGTGAAATAGTGTAACAGCCCAAATGCGAAGCCCATCTCCTTAAGGGTCCACTGAAAGGAGAGGAAATCACGTCATAGCAACGATGCAAGGAATGGAGGGAGCAGGGTCGCCCTCCCTGCTCCCTTGTGTACAGTGGCCTGGTGGGACAGACACAGCCACAGCCAGGTATGGGGAAGCCCCAAAAGGCATGGCCTGGAGGTGAGAGCTGGAAAGGGACCTCAAAGAAACTGAGGCCAGGGAGTAGCCTTGACCAAGGCCACACATTCAAGACCAGAATCTGGGTCCCCAGATACCTTCCTCTATTGTCCAAAACAATAAATGGCAGTCCTACTACAGGCCGGAAAGGGCCCATGTCACCCTGCGGGCCAATTCCAACTGGATGGCTGGCGGCTGCCGCCTAGTTCAACTGCCAGTGGGAAAATGGTCCTGAACAAACTATTTATCTGTAAACAGAACACTATTCCAACTTTGACCGTTTGTTATATAAAGCACTGCAAATTCAACCTTGAATACATTAGGCAGTTTCAAAGGGAAGTATCAGAAGACACCTTAAATTCCGACATCTCAATCTTTAAGATTCATACTATTTAATCCCTGAGTCTCTGACCCCTGTTGGGACCCCAGATTCTCCCATTTTATAGCGTTTATTGAAAACCAGTTTATGCAAAGCACGAACTAGAACATAATTTTAAAAGAAATCAATTCTGAAAGTGGATAGTGGTGATGGTTGTACAACACACATACACATACAAACACAAAATTTTCTAAAAATTAAAGAAATCAAGATTCCTGCTCTCTAGGACTTTATAAGAGCACAGAACTCAGCTCATATTATAGACCCAATAACTGTCTCTGAAATGAATGGAGAGATGGGTCTCAGTAGATAAGAAAGGCAAGCACAATGCCAGATACCCGTGGGAAGTGTCACAGGTGTGAATAAGAGGCCTGTGAAACCAGCATTCAGGGGAACTTGCTTCTGGGCTAAGAACATATGGTACATATACAAGTCAGCGAATATATGTTGACCTGGAGACATTAGGAAGATCATATGAAAAGGCTCAGGAGGTGTGGGCAAGCCAAAGATCCTGAAGGAGATTATGAATTCTAGAGCCAGGAAGCTACTTGCCATCACTACATGCCAGTACCTCCTAAATGCAATGCCTTCATAATTAGTATGATTTAATCCTGTTGCTTTTAATCAAGGGATCATGGGAGGGAAGGATAATAAAGATCACCCCACCGTACAAAGCTGCTGTGTTGTTCACTGCTGTTCAGCAGTCAGTTCTCTGGAGGATTAATGTCAGGAGAAAAATCTGGCTGCCCAGACGTGCTGTGCTTCCTGCTGCAGGGGCTAAAATGACTGGCCCAAGGGGAGCTGTCCTTGTCGCCCTGACTCTCAGGGAGATCAGAGCTCTTTACTCAATTCCAGTGAAGCATCCTTAGTGTTAAATTTTTGGGTACTCATCCCAGCGAGTTCCAAGACTCTCGTTAGAGGGATTATTTTTACTAGAACCTGAATCTTACCACCTAATCCTTTTACTCAACAGACATAAAATACATGGTCATGCAAACACTCATTTCTACAGCACACACCCTGCTGGTAGAAGGATGAGTTCAAGTGACCATATCGAATAAGAAAGCAACTCCACAAGTATGTAAGCGTTAGGACTGGACTTCCTTTCTCCAGTCTTTGGATATTTCTGATTTAATAGCTAGAGCCTGTCTCCAGGAGGTGCTGGATGAACACTAGCTAATTCCTACTTTTTAGCTTCTTCTGGACCCCAAGCAGACCAACTGATTGAATTTCAGCTTTCCCAGCACTCATGTTCTTGTCTTAAAGATACAATCAGGCAATATATAGAGCTAAGGGATATGAATAAATATATATACATATACAGGAATATATAATATACATTATATATATAGTGTGTGTATGTATATAGATATATATATATAGATACATATATTCCAAGCCTCCTGAAAAGAATTTTAGAAAGTACCATACCCTCTTCTTGTCTAGTCTCATCTGCTTTGATTCAACAAGTCAAAACAGGGTTGGAGGTGCAGGGACAGGGATACGACACAGTGATAAGAACACATCACCTACCACCACGTGTAACAACATACATAGGTGAATCTCACAGAATAAAATTGGGTGAAGCAGCCAGACATGACAGGAGACACACCGTATTTCAGTCCACTTACATGAAGTACAGAAAGAGCCCTATGCTGGTACAGGTCAGCACAGTGATTACACCAAGCGGTGATTAGTGCTGGTGCTGATTTATTATTGCATCTGGGTGGTGGTTACCTGGTATGTTCAGTTTCCTGCACATATTACGCTTCAACTTAAAAATACAGGAAGAAAAAAGGGCAAGCCACTGGCTAGGCCCTAGTCTACCCACTATGCTTGGTCAGAGGGCCAAGAGATCGGAGTTCGAAGGAGGTCAAACCAGAAGGGAGAGCCATAATCTAAACGCCTTTCCAGTGACTATGCTCACGCCTGCTTGCAACTTAGCTCTGAAAGAATTTCATATTTTTCACATTATTCCTTTGCCAGTGTTTTACCACAAATCTTTGATGAGGAAACCGAGGCTTGGAGAAGCTTCCCCAAACCACAAGCCAAGTCCCTGGCAGGACCCACGCATCTCGTGGCCAGCTGAATGCCCTAACCTGGGGAACAGGTGTGCCCATCCCAGGAAAGTCATTTAACTGCTGTCAGTGACTTCATTAATATTAATGCCTTCACAGGCTCCTGAGAGGACCAAGGCTGTGCAAAGAGCAACAAAAAGATGTTGGGGAGGAAAAAACACAGCAGACCCTGGATTCTTTGAGGCTCCTGTCCTCTGAAACGCAGCTAACCAAAAGTAACAGATCTGCCGCAACACTTTCCCCAGAGGGGACAAGGCGGACCCGGACTGGGAACTACTAGGGCCCGCAAGCCCCCCAAGGAGATTTCAGCTCTGAAGCACTGTGCACCAACAAGCCTGGGGCGGCCGGGTAAGTGTGGGGCTGACAGGCACTCCTCCAGGATCCTGCTGCACCGTCGTGAGTCACAGGGCTTCCGGTTCTTCCAGTTCTTGCTCTCCACTGCATCAAATTACAGCCAGGCAGACCTCAGGCAGCACCACCTGTCAGCGGTCCAGGAGATGGGCATTTGGGACACCCGTCCCACGACCCTCCTATCCTCAAAGATTTTGTTCTGAGTGTGGGCAGCAGTGCAAAGAAATACTATGTCACAGACGTGCGTGACCCTGGCACAATTCATTTACCCACACATATTGACCGAAAACTAAATCGAATGTGCCAGGGACGGGCACTGAGGATACCGGCATCGAGGAGACCCCAGTCTTTGCCTGCAAGTGGCTCGGGCTCCTGGTAGGGGGCAAATATGTCAGCAAATAACTCCAAACTGAAGATAAGGGCAGAGAGCAGGCAGTTTCTTTCACTGTAATAAAATGCTGATTTATAATAACTAAAAGCACACACATCAGTACAATTCTGAGGAGTGTTTGTCTTGCAAAGGTTGGAAACGTGTATGGGTTGACCTCATGCCTAGAATGTTCTCCTCTGGCCTAACAAACCCCCACTTGCCTTTTCAGGGCCCAACACAAATGGTCTCTCCCCAGATGCCTTCCCAAGTTCCCCAGCCATGACATCAGTGCACTTTTGACAGCTTGTGTCTCTCCCCTCCCTGGTACCAGAGGACTAAAGGCACTGACTACGCATTCCCAACTGCGTATGTGTGATGCCAGCAGCTATCTCAGTATTGAGATATAGCAGGTGCTCAAGGCATATTTGTTCTGGTTACATACAAGGGGCCACGGAGTGCCAAAGAAAGGAGGAGAGTACCTTGGGGGAAGGGGAACTGCCTACTCCAGACTGCCTGAGGTCTCTGAGCTTGACCTTGTTCTTCAGACCCAGGTCCTTGCTACCCGCGATCCTGGCAGCAGCACAATTTCCTCTCCATCTGCCTGTCTGTCCTGGCCAGTACCCCACGTCCCCTAAGGGTCAGATTCTACCTCCCCTGGACAGCCCCCACTGCTGTGTGGTGCCCACTGTCCACCTGCTGGACCGAATCCCTTTGAGTCTGGGCTTCTGAATCACATTCAGCCTCAGACCTTTTCAGCCTGCTCCACCAACCCCACAGTTACATCCACCATACGCAGGGCAACCATAGGTCCCATTTGCCCAAGACAATCTCAGTTTATCCTCTGGTAGCAGCATAACTATTAAAAGTGCCCCCTTTCACTCTCAAAAGTGCCTGAGTTTGGACAATAAATTATAGAGCCACACTAGACACAGGTCACAAAGCAAACCCTGCCTCTGCTCTCGGGGAGCCCACACCTGAGTGAGGGGTGAGGAGAACACATGCTGCACAAACGGTGCTCAAAGGAAATGGGCCAGGGATTGAGCAACTGGGTTCCTGCTCTGGGGATTGTCCTGCGTAAGCTTGGGCAGGTCCCCAAATACATGGCGCTAAGGGGCACTCTTCCTCATCTGCAAAATGAAGGGTTCGGACTAGATGATCCCAAAGGTCTTCCCTCTCAGCTGACACCTGACTCATAACTCTGTAAAACTGAAACACAACTGGCCTTCTCCAGTTGTCCCGGGGAGCCCCGTGCTGGGGTTAAGGGCCCGGGCTCCGGAGTCAGGCCTTCCGGATGTGAATTCTGGCTTGCCCTTGAGCACGGCACAGTCACTTTCTGCGCCTTGGCTTGGCGTCTTCATCTGAATAACAGGTTATAATAATGTCTACCCTGGAGGGCTGCTCGAGGGAGGCCTGAGTTATAGTAAAGCACAGAGACAAGGCCTGGCACTCAGTAGGCGGTTTAAGACCTTTGGGAATTGGGGGGAAACAAGGAGCTGATGGGAGCTGGCTGGAAGGCGGCCTCACTGGGAAGGGCTGATTCAGGAAAACTGGGGAGGAAGCAGGTAGCAGAAGGGAAAGTCCCTCAAATGGGAAAGAGAGTAACTGGCAGCTTCAGACGCCCTCCTTTAACCCGAATTAAAGCTGCCAGACGGTTTATCTGGCTTCGCTCCTCTATCACATACATGCAGTTGCCAGAAGGAAAAGGTTGGGAATGCCTTTCAAGAGCAGGGTCTGCCTCCAGGGAGGAGCTACCGGGCTGAGGGTGGTGGGTGCCACGGGCACCCAAGGTCAAGCTCTCGGTCCTGATGCAAAGTCCCTTCTAGAAAGCAACGCCAAGGAAATGCCTAGAGACCCACAGGGGAGAGTGCAAAAAGCATGGCCACCGCTGAAAGAGGGCAGCGCTGCGGGGACCTGGGATTCTCTGGCTCCTGTTCCCAAGGGAGCAAAGCCCAGACCTCCCTCTGCGTTTAGACAAGACAAAGGCTGCACCACAGGGATGAGGGAGGTAGAGTGTGGGTTCCGCACAAAGGGTCCCCTTGGCTTTGTCAAGGACCCCAGGTATCCCTGTCAGGAGGGGCCACAATGGACGGCCCAGATTTCTATATATGAAGGACAAAGACCTCTCTGCTGAGGCCCAGAATGGCCAGGGACCCTCCACCCAATGGGCCGAAAGAATGTGAGAATGACTGTTCCCTCCAGTGAAACCCAGCGGGGTCAGTGAGACCGCCACCTCCCATGACCTGGATCTATGACAGCACAGGGCTGCTCAAGCAGTTTCTCCCATGGGAAGCCAAAGTCTGGGGCAGATGTGAAGAAGGATGAGCCAAGTGCCTCGCTGGCCAACTCCAGCAAAAGTGGCCTCAGCAACAAGTGGTATTCTGCCCTCCAGGGCAGGTACTGAGGAGGGGACTAGGTTTCTACAGTGAGAAGGGGTTGAACTAACGTTGCGATTCTTCAGTGCCGCTGTGCCTCTCAAGGCTTCCCAAGGAGGACGCTTCAACCTGAGGTGCACCAATAACCAAGGTGTGTCCCAGAGACTCCCAGTATGGGGTGCTGTCTCCCCGGAGGGCCAGAAGGAAAACAGTTGGAGGAAGAGCTCAAAGATGGATCTCTTCTGTCCAGAATAAAGAAGTTTCAGAAGTTGAAGGGACAATGAGGACACTTTTTTATACCTCAGCTTTAGGAACATTCCACTCTTCTGTCCCACTGCACCCCCCCCGCACCTCCCCACCCGTCCTCTGCTCCCATCTGACATCCAACAGAGAGTGTAAAATGAGTCACAAACCCTATGCCCTAAAAGCCCTTGGGAAAAAGGAAGCAGGGTCTCTTTTGCTCCTGCCCAGATGGATAGCACAGTTGGGTATCTCAGTGTCTTCCTTTATGTACTAATACTGAACATACAAAGTACTGATCATGTGTCAGGCACAGCCTAAGAGCTTCACATATATTAACTCTCTCTTTAATCCTTACAACAACCCTAGCAAGGTGTTATCCAAACACCCTATTTTACAAGAGGAAGAAACATGCCTAGGAGGTTAAATTAACTAGCCCAAGCACACACAGCTGGCTCCATAGCGAGCCAGGATTCACCCCAGGGAGCCTGGTCTTATACCTCACCACACAGCTTCTCCCAGGGACTGCTGGACTGTCCCTCACTGGGTGTCAGTGGCCCCTTTCCTCTGCTCCCAGCTATGGAAGTTCCCGAGCTCATGTTCGTCCAGCGCACATGCCTGTCTTGTTAGCCTGGCAGATGCCTCGCCTCCATGGAAACCCCAACAACAGCAGGGTGAGACTCTCCTGGGGACAACTGAGAAGACTTCTCTCCCACTGGCTTCTTGGAGTGCTTATATTGCTCACGTTCTTCTGGCTGAGGACAGAAAAACAGTAACCCAGGTAACCCACCCTTCAGCCAGGGGTAATGGACATCCACTGACTGCTGTAGATCCACAGACCTCACCTTAAATTCATCTTTTGTAAAAAGCCACTCCCACCATGACTATCCCATGATATGGCACACTGAGAACTGAGAGCTATGGTCCTAACTGGTTGTACAACCACCGTAAAACTAAAGGGGAATGGGGAATGGGGGAAGGGGGGGTGGGCTATATTCTTCCAATGCAGCTTCTCAACCTATACATATTTTGAGCCAGAAAAGCCTGTTGTGGAGGGGCTGTCCTGTGCAATGTGGGATGTTTAGCTGTATCCCTTGTCTCCACTTACTAGGTGCAATAACATGTCACCACCCACCTGCCTTGTGATGACCAAAAATGTCTCCAAACATTATGAATGTCCACTGAGGCAGGGAGCAAGGGGGAAATCACTAGTAGTTGAAAACTAATGCTATAAAGGAAGAGTGAAAACAAAATCAAAACAGGTTTTGCCTCTGTAAACTTGGGTAGAGTGGAATTCTTGCTCTTTAAGGTAGGCTGGGATAGCCCCTCACATGGGATAACCATCCCAAAATATCAATAGTGCTGAGGTGGAGAGACCTGCTTTGGAAGTTAACAGAAACAGCCACTTGAGTGCAAGGAGGCATGTGCCCCTGTGATGCATGGAGTGTGCTATTGAGACATAGCCAGTGAACTCTGGGTTTTGATTTGCCAACGCCCCCCACCCCCACTGCTTTGGAAAGGCAAAGGCAGACAACACACAGTGTTGGAAAACAAACCAAACTTGCTGACTTCAAAACTCAACAATTATAATGAGAAACCCGTTATCAAGAGTAGTCTTTTAAACCAGGAGTACGTGAACAAAGGAAGACAGTTTTCTGGGGTTCTTGAGTTCTTAGTACATTACATCTCCTTATTCTGACTGCCAGATTCTTCAAGAAAACTGTTGTGGTTTGTGTTGTTTTGATTCCCCCTGGAAAAGGGCCCCTAACTGCCCTCGAACTCCTTGGGGTGCTGAAAAAGTTTAACTTTGAAAAGTAAAAATGTTTTTTAAAAAAGTCGGCTTTGTCTGAGGAGCCTCTAAGGGAATTTTATTCATTCAGGGTAAAGAAACAAAGTGCTTCCTAGAGCTCTCTGAAACAGAAGTTTGACGATACAAAACAAATGAATGGTTAGCAAAAGCTACAAAATATTCCTACTGCCATCAGTTATCTTCTGAGTATCAGGATACCAAGTGTTAGGTTACAAGTTGAACAAATGAGACAAGTTGTACCTCTCTAACTATACAATATTTCATTTAACTTAAATGTCATAGAGCCTATCACTTAAGTGAGGACTTACTATAATTGTATCTACTTCATGGAGTTTTAGGGAGTGTTAACGAATTAACACACATAAAGGGCTTAAAACACTTTCTGGTACACAGTAGCTATAATGTGTTTGAGTTTCGAAGTGTCAGTTGGTAAAAATGAACAAATAACCCTTACTCCCCTTTTAATGGCACAAAACATTGGGCTTGTCCATCAAGAGACAAGTGACTCTGAGGGGGCTAGTTCTGCGCAGGTGAACCTACGCTTTCCATGCCTCACACTACAACCCAGAAGATGTAAGCGGGGGGTTTCTGAAGAAACCAAGTCAAGGTCTTTTCAAAAGACTCTAAAATTAAACAAGTGTCTTCCTTCTCTCCTAATTCTCCCTTCTAGCGGCAACGTGGAAAGATGTTTCCAAAATATTCTCTGTTTCTCTTCCTACTTCCTAAATCAGGAGACAAAGTCCCAGGTTCTGACACCTGACCAGCTAATGACCTGACTCAACTCTGCCCCCATTGGTAATTTAGAGAAGATACACCCAAGTGTTCCCCAGACACTTCACAGAAAGGAAGCTGCAAGGGTCAAGAAGCCTACAAGAAGGACTTTTTCTCATTGCCATGCTTAATCATCATAACTCCATAACGTGGACAAGGTTGCTATTGTCATCCTCATTTTACAAAAAGAAACTGACAGTCCAAAGAGGCAAAGTGACATGCTCAGGATCCTGTGGTTAAAACAAACAAACAAACAAGCAAACCGCAAAATAGATTAGAACTCATTTCCAGATACCCTGGCTAATTCTCTTTCCAAAGAGATGGCCGCCTTCCAGGCCAGGAGGGTGGTACGGTTCCACAATTCTCCTCCTAATCTCCTTCCTCTAGATTCGGAAAGAATGAATTTGTAAAATAATGAAATGTCCTGGGCCGATATTTACCCAACAGAGAAGACCCTCAGTTTGGACTCAAGATTCTAGAGCTCTGCATTTTAGGACTTGCCAAGGGATGACGGTCTTCCAAGTGTTAACTCACTTCTTGGGTGGAGAAGCCCAAAGAAGTTGCCAAGATGCTGCCAGCTCGCAGACATGTTCTTAAGAAAGAATGAGCTAAAGTTCAGAGCGAGGCTGCATCCCAGCAATGAGAGAGTAACAGCTGTCGATAAGCAAAGTAAAACTCAACTCAGACAGCCACACTACCCTCTATTCTGAGGCTGAATAATGAAATGTCATGCTTTTATTTGGGAGTTCATCTTCCACGGCTCTAAAAACACCAAGACAGTAACCCTCTCAGGATCCGCAAAATGGGAGTACGAGCAGGTTGTCCCACCAAACGATGTCCAGACAGTTTCCCAAAAAAACTGAGTTTCCCAGAAACTTCAAGTATGTGTTTGAGTAATGCTCCGTCATTACCTCACAGCACCGGACATCCCCCACTCCCGCCCCAGTCCATCCTCTCTTCTCAAATCCTAGCTGAACCCCCGGCAGGCGCCAATCCTGAAATCCCCAGCATTTCATAAAATTCTCCCGAGTGAGAGTGCCTCGGGCCCAGCCGGGCCCCACCCCCACCCCATACCCGGAGGCAGGAGAGCTAGGCTCCGGGCCCAGCCAGAGGCTCTTTCTTATGTAAATGACCCGGCCGAAGATAGAGCTAGGGGGTGGGGGGGGGAGTAGCTGCTGAGTGCGAGGTGGGTACAGACAGGTCAGGGCCAAGGGCAGGAAAACCTCGTTTTCGGAATGATAAAAATCTCAAGGGAGACGGGAGGAGCGGGTGTAGGGGGAGTTGGTCCTCTCCGAGTAACTAATAGGAGTGCCAAAAGTAACATCCCAAGTCCGCCCCCCACTTGGAGGCGGGCCCCGGGGGCCCCAGGCGGCGCGGTTCGGAGGCAATGAGGTGGGGGGGAGACGTACGCCCCTGGCGGAGCCTCAGTTCCGGGCACCTCAGTTCCGGGGAGGGGGCGCGGCGGGCGGAGTTTCTCTGTGTCTTTCCCAGCTCCCTCCCGGGTAGGTCTCTGCGCAAACCCACATCCACAGGGCCTGTGGAGCTCCAAGGAGAACCGCACTTCCCCGAAACGCTGTCCTTTAGCGCGGGAACCTCTTCTCCCCACCCCCCGCCCACACGCGGCAGCGGAGCCTTTTCCCGCAGCCACGATTCTCCCCACGTGCTCTCGCCGGAACTCAGACTGCTAAAGAGGGGACACCCCCACGTGGGCCCATCTGTCTAAGACTACTAACCAGGTGACCCGCCCCTCCGGGGCCGGGGGTGAAAAGCGCGAGCGCGCTCTCTGTGGCAGGCAGGGAAGGAAAGCGGTGCGGAGCTGGAGCCCTGGCGCCTCGCACGCGCGCATAAGCCTGCCGGTGCCTAGCGGACGTGGCTCCTCGTACCCAAGAGTTTCCCGGCCGCCCAGACTTTTTCCACGTCCTCCGTCCTGAATGGGGAAGAAGAGTGTCCCCGCAGGGTGAAGGAGAGTTTCGGCTGAGGCACAGAGAGAGGGCCGGGGACCACGCAACTTTGTCAGAGGCAAGCCAGCCACCCCTGCCCGCGCGTTCTTACCTTCTGCACTTGGTCATGGTTCAGCTCTGTGAAGAAGTAGGCAAGCAGGTGAGAGGCGATCATTTTGCCACGGCCCGACGGTGCGGGTTGGGAAACCAAGGCTGGAGCGCGTGTGGGGAAGGAAGGCGGAGCGGTCAGGAAGCTTTCTAGCCGGGTTTGGCGGCGCGACGGGGAGCAGTGAGTCCTAGTGGCCCACAAAGAAGTCTTTAACAGCGATGGTGCGCCCGGCTGAAGGGTCTCGGGTGTATAGAAACAAGTTTTGGTAGTCACAACTGCAAGAAGGCTCCCAAAAATCACTCCCGGCGACTTGTCGGGTTGCCCCGCTGTCAAGGCGCTGCTACCTTCAGCCACAGGATCACTAAGGCTCAAGTTGGGAACAGTCGCACCCGGCTCCACTTGGGTGATCGGACCTCTCCAGCTCACACGCACGCTGCTCTCGCCCGCGGATCTTCTGGACTTAGTGACTCGTCGTTGCCAGCGGCGGCCGGGGACTCCTGCGCTAGAGTTTCGTGCAACAATGTGGCTTATTGAGGGGCTGCCGGCTCGCGGGCCGCCCAGTCAATGACGCGCGCACGCCCATTGGCTGCACGCAGAGGGTGTGTGCGCCCCGGGCCGCCCGCCGCCGCAGCTCAGCCAATCAGTGCGCACGGCCCGTGGGCGCGGCCGCTCGGACACCCGAGCCCGCAAGCCAGAGGGGCGCGCCCGGGGCTGGGGGCGGGGCCGGGAGGCAGGGATGAGACGTGTGGTCCGTGGCGAGCGGCTAGGGAGGAAAGGCGCCTGAGCCGCCGCCGCGTCAGGCTCAGCTCTGGGTGGGGGGGCGCGTGATTACAGACCCGGTGTGTAGGGCGACTGGAAAGACGGGTCACCCGACCAGCACACGCCCTGTGCGGGAAGAGAGATACTGTCTGACATCTCGCGGTCATGTGAGGGGGCCCCACTGGCGGGTCACATTTCTGAAGCATCTTAGTTCTCACCTATTGTGGCTCAACTATCCTTGCAACGCTGATGAAAAAGGAGCCGCCGCAGCTGCTGCTTGCCTAATTCCTAGCATCGCAAAACTGATAGGATGTGGCTTTTACTAACCTCGTTTATAGGTGAGGAAACAGGCACAGGGCCGTTGAGAGATAGACTTGCCCAAGGTCACACTGATAATAAGCGGCAGATGGAGTAATCTTTTCCCTGTTACCCTATCCTGCCACTCTACCAGCCAGGAAAGTAGAAGGCAGGAGGAAATGAGCTTTGTCTGCAGCTGTGGGACTGATGCATGGGTGAAACTGGGTGGGAGGTAAGTGGGTAACTGAATGATCCTGGACATGTGTGGTGTGGGGTGGAGTGGCTCACAGATGCTGAGGGTAGTGGGAGCCCCAGCTACAGCTAGTACCTGGCACCAGACTCCAAATTTTGATGTATGGCGAAAGCTGGTAAGAATGAAATAATGACTACCGCAGACAAGACATTGGTGCTTGTGAAGAACAGCAAGCCTGGAGTTGGGGAGGTTGCCATCGATGGAAAAATGGTCTGCCATGTTTTACTAGGGATTTCTCCTTTTCTCATAGGTGGAGTGCTATCTGCAATGTGCATATTATAGAAGTAATAAATGGTCGTTGTTGGAAAATAAGAATATACAAACAGGAAAAGCCAAAGCGTCCATGATCCAGCCTCTCAGCAAAACTTCTTAAAAGCTATGTACCCTTGCCAGCTATATTTTCTCACCCCTTCTTTTCTGTATTCCATTACAGCTTGGGTCCCAAACTGCTTTTGTCATAGTCACCATAATGACTTACAGGCTACCAAATCCTGCGTTCTCATCACTTTTCTGCCATTGTCTTCCTCCTCCTCTCAGGGATGTGGTTGACTGCATTCTCCATCTGGACACACCTTCCTCTGTTGTAGCCTGGATGCTCCACCCTTCTGCTTTCCCTCTAACCTCACTCTCCAGGCAACTCAGCCCATGTTTTTTCTACAGGTGAGGAGGGCTGTCCTCCACGCTCTTCTCTGATGCAGTTATACTCTCTCCCTGGTAATCTCTCCCAACCCCATGACTGTTATATCATCTACACGCTGATGACTCGCACATGTAAATCTGCAGTAAGGACCTCTCCCGGAGCTCCAAACAAATTTCTCCAGCTACCATTTGTCATCTCCACTGAAGTGTCTGCCACCTGACACTTAACATGTCCAAAGTTGAACTCAGCTTTTCTTCCCAGATCTATTGTTTTCCCAGTGGTCTCGGCAAAGGGCATCGCCATCCACCCTAAGTTATCCTGGATTTCCTTCCTGCCGCTCACCCTCATATCAAGTCATTCCATCAGCAAGCAGTCAATTTGACCCATAAAACAGAACCTACAATTGACCACTTTTCTCCATATCCTTGGATACCTCCTAGTAAAGCTACCAACAGCTCAGCCAGAGCCAATACCACACCGTCCTACCTTGCCCCTTATATCCATTCATGCCTACCTCTACTCTAACCCCGAGAGCCTCTCCTTTACCCAGGAGCCAAAGTGACCCATTTAATATACAAACCATTCTATGTCTCTTCCTGGCTCAAAGCCACTTAATGGCTTCCAATCTTCCAAGAAAATTTAAACCACTGACAAGGACCACTAAGTCTTTATATAGAAATTGTTCCCGCCTCCCTCTTTACCCCATCCCCTAACACTTTTCCTGTACTCTGCTTGGTACTCACACTGGCATGTTTTCCTCAAAAATGCCAAACTCTCATCCATGAGCCTTTGCTCTTCCTTTTTTCTTCTGTCTGGAATGTTATTCTTCAGCTCTGTGTCCAGCTCACTCTTCTTCCTCACTGAGGTTCAGCTTAAGTATCACCTCCTCAGAGGACTTTCCCCTGACCAGTTTATCTCAAGGAGTTCCCCAAGTCACTACCACATGGCCCTGATGATCGCCTATTGATTTTTATGTATATTCTTTCTCTTCTCCCTAGACTGTGAGCTACAAGAGGGCAGGATCTGTTTCTGTGATGTCCCCTCAAATCTGCAGTGCCTAGAATGGCGTCTGCCACACCATAGGCTTGCAATATATACTTGCTAGATGAATGAATAGAAGAAGTCTTAGAGATAACCATGTTTCACAGTTTGTTTAATAATAGAGAGAGTCAGTTTATCATTTTATATATTATTTCTCAAATCTTTTCCTGCTTCTCCTGCCCTAGTTCACACACTCAACAGCTCTCACTTGATTGCAACAGCCTCATAACTGAGCTTCCCCCCTTTAGTTATAGAAACACCATTGATATATAGAGATCTAGATATGCAACAGAGCTCAGAGGAGTGAGGTGATCAGCTTTGCTTCTCTGGAGCAAGAAATGCCTCTATGTGGATGGGAGGAGAAGGTCAGAGACCAGAGGCAGAAAGCAGCCAAAGCTATAGGAGAGGACCAGGGCCGGAACCCAGGGGAGTGTGGGACAGGGCATTGGGCTATGGGTTTAGATATTTTCGAGTATGAGGTAGAATTGATGGCTTTGGTTAGGAGTGGTTGATGAAAAGGAGGATTCTTGCTCTCTGATATACTTGGAAACCCAATAGTCCAGTGCTCCAAAACCTGTTGGACCCGGGAGGGTGGCACCTAACCTAACAGGCCATGTCAGCTATGATCCCTTCTCCACACAGTAATTTTTAGAGTCGCTTCTCCACTTCCTTCTCTGCTCCCATTCCATGTGGACTAGATAATCACAATACACTTTAAGTGCACATTACCTCTTCCAGAGCTCCCAATCCCAGGAGGTGGTTAGGGTCGGTATTGTTTTAGCCCCACTTATACATGACAAAGTAAGGTGGGTTACTTACACAAGGCTGAGACTTGTATCTTCAACTTTTCTGGCTCCAAACTTCACGCCTGAAGTTCATTATTTATTGATCCTCAGACCTCTCTCTCTCTCGTTGAAGACTGATGAGACATCCCTGTAATTTAGACTCCACAGCCCCAGGAGAGAAATAAATCAGCACATATTTATTAAACAAACCCTTACAATGTTTAGACAGTCTGCTCAGTGCCGTGAGAAATGCAAAAGAAACACAATATGTGGTTCTTGCCCCTCTGGGATTAACTCTTTAATCAGAGATATAAAATCCATACATAAAGCAATGATTACAGAATGGAAAAGTCTATCGAGGGCCAAACATGTATGTTTCTCTGTATGTGATGGAGTTTTGCAGGAGGAAAAGACAGAGCCACAGGCCAAAGTCAGCCAAGGATGGCCTGATGGATAAAAATTCTAGCCTTTAAACCAGGCTGGGTCTCACCTCACGTAGGACTAACCCGAGCCTGGCAACTGGGCTTCAGGAAGCTGTCCTGGGAAGATGCCTCTACTAAAGGAACTTCACCTGCCAAGTATTCTTTTTTCTAATTAGGATTTATCGAGTTTGTAGCATCTAATAATTGTGGAATTATGTAGAGAATTTGAAGACTGAGGGTGAGCCCGCCCTAAATGTAAATCCTTAGGACTCCTTATATTACATTGTCTTTAACATTGGGCCCTAAAGACCTGCATAATCTCTTGTGTTTCATTGTTTCATTATAATGTATGAATTTGGAAGACTGGGAAAGAAAAGTTTTGAAAAGCAGCTTAAATAGAAAATCAGAAGCCACGGGATATGCAACAACCTCATTTTATCAGTCAGATTTGCAAACAGAAGCTATTCAAGCTAGTTTAAGCAGAAAGGGAGTTTATTGAAGAATATTTAGTCCTTTTCAGGATCTTCAGGAGGGACAGAGAATCAAGCTCAGAGGAAAGCTATCCATGAGTGATGTCCAAGTTATACCATTAAACTCCACTAGTGGAAATGCTAGTGCTATGGCCATTGGGCTTAGGCATCTCTGCCCACACTCATGATGCTGGACACAGGATTTTATAGCCAGGACGTGCTACAACCACCTTTGACAGTTGGATTCTGTTTCTTGGCATCCTTGTTAGAAGGAATTTGGGACAGCATCACTTTCTTTATGGTATTTGCTTCCAAACTGACATCCTGCAGTTGGTTGCCAGAGCCTGAGCCACAGGCTTGTGCCCTAGCTGCAAGGGATGCAGGGACTGCAGGCCCAGGAAGTCAGGAGTCATAACTTAGAGAAGTCCTCAAATGTAAGAATGGTGTTCAAAAGGCCTGGGCAGGCCCAGAGCTTGACAAATATTCACCACACCCAGTACTCACTGAATATGCTGCATCAGAAAGTTTAAAGTGCCCTTAGAAAAACTGGTTTCTTAAAATTCCCAAATATATCAAAAAGATTTATAAATTGGAGACCTACTCCCTTTGGGAGATATGCGAAGGAGAAAGTAGTCAGGGGGCTAAATGACACCAGGAAAATGTACTATCAATGACTTAACATTGGCTGGATGATTAAGACCTCTCCACACACATTCTGTATCCCAGTGCCTGTCCACAGGTATAGTTAGTGTCAGAGTAAATGAGAAAAAGGTCACTGTGAAATATTGCCACGAGGCCCCCTCCAGTTCCATTCCAAACACTGAGGGCTACCCTGTCTGATCCTGTCATCCTGAGGGCTACAGGGCCATATAGCCCCTGAATAGTTTGCTTGAAAAGAGCATGATGGCATGCTGAGGCTGGCATGGGAACACTGTGTTGCCTTGGGCCTTTCTGAGCCTCAGTTTCCTCTTCTGCAAAATGAAGGTCATGAGATGGAATATGCAAAGCCTGTATATAGGTCAGAGCCTGGTACATAATAAACCCTGAATACCAGTTTTCCTAAACACATCATTCATTATCTCAAGTCTTCTGCACAATAAGAACTCAGTGGTTAAAGAAAATTCCAGATGTCAGGAACAGCAAATGCAGAGAGTCCCAGGGACATGGAAGAGATTGGTTTGTTCCCAATGGCCTGCA
Organism: Mormoops blainvillei; assembly: GCA_004026545.1. Taxonomy (NCBI): domain Eukaryota; kingdom Metazoa; phylum Chordata; class Mammalia; order Chiroptera; family Mormoopidae; genus Mormoops; species Mormoops blainvillei. The sequence goes on along the minus strand of PVJD01008262.1, from coordinate 31,649 downwards.
GTGCTCTGGTCTAGAACGATAATTTCAAGGGAATGGCAGGAGGGAGGGCGGGCAGGTAGACAGGGAAGGCTCAGCGAAAAGGACAGTGACGGAATCCCATCAGCATTCAAAGGTGCAGCACCTGGGCTGGATGAAATGTAGAAGGCAAGCTGGTGGGGACTGAAACCAAGTCCTAAAGAAGGATGCTGAAGGTCTCTAATAGGCTTACGGCAGAAGGACAGAGAAGTGAAAGAAGTGAGAAAAGTAAGAGGTAGCCCAAACAGGACTTGATAAATGATTGAGTGTGAGGGGTGGAAGGAGAAAAGACTCCATGACAGCGGTTCTCGCCCTTGGCTGTTCTTCGAAAGCGTGGTGTACTAAGGGGTGGGGCGGTTGGCCCTGGGTACAGGCTATAAGGAGTATCTGGCTATGGAGAAGTTAGAAACAATAATGAAACCTTCAGTTGGTCTGGTTTTTTATTATCACTATGGGGCTGGCAATTCTAAACAATGCCGGTGACAAAACAGGCTATCCTGGACTGCGGCCAGTAGCCCTCCCTGCATACCCCCTTCCTGCCCTTATATATCTATCCACTCTATTAGAATCAGCTGGAGAGCTTTTACAAATCCTAATGCCATATAAACAAACGAGAAATGTTAATGGTATCTTTTCTTCTATCGTAATAGTGAAGAAAAAGACAGAATGTCTAAGAACTTAAAGGTACAAGGAGCTCAGATGACTACAGCAAGTAAGGAGGCTTAACAGTACTTCACTGAATTTCATTTCTTCTTAGGTAAACCTGTAAGTTTTAAATGCACTCCAACTAAAAATAACAGGTTTAAAAAAGCTGATTCTAACATTCATGTGAAAAGTAAAGACTATCTCCCCAAATTCTGCAAACCATAGAAGGAACTTTGTTCATTTGCTAAGAAAGACTAAAAACATAAATGTCATAAAAGATCCATAAAGGAGACTCTATTAAACAAAGTCAAAAGTCAACCTAGACAAAAACATATATCAGATACAAAAGGCTCATTTTCCTACTAGATAAAGCAGTTCTTCAAATTAATAAGAAAAAGAAATCAGCCCTGGCTGGTGTGGCTCAGTGGATTGAGTGTCGGCCTGAGAAGCGAAAGGTCACTGGTTCGATTCCCAGTCAAGGTACATGCCTGGGCTGCAGGCCAGGTCCCCAGTAGGGGGTGTGCAAGAGGCAACCACACATTGATGTTACTCTCCCTCTCTTTTCTCTTCCCTTTCCCTTTCTCTAAAAATAAATAAATAATCTCTTTTTTAAAAAATTAAGAACCCTTTGTAAAAGATACAGAGAGTTCACAGGAAAAGAATAAATGGCTGTTTCATGTGGAAAAGATGATTAACATCACTCATAACAGTGAAAATGAAAATTTAAAATATATTAATCTACCATTTTTCACTCATCATCTTGACAAAATCAAATAATGACAATACACCTTACCTTACCAGGGGGAAAGAGGTACTCTGTTCCCCAGCATATTGTTGATGGGAGAACACAGCCTCCATGAGGCCAATTTGATACTTTCCATCAATTAGAAGTACACCTGCCTACTGACCCTGAGATCCCATTTTTCTTACAGGCATACTTATACATGCTGTGTGGGATTATTCACTGGAACATCATTTGCTATAGCAAGACTGAGACCAACCCGAATCCTATCGTACAGGGACTGGTTAAATAGGGTAAGGCATCCATACAATGAAATAACTTGGCTGCATGGTTTGTGTGTGTGTGTGTGTGTGTGTGTGTGTGTGTGTGTGTGTTTTAAGGAAAAGCTCTCTAAGTATTAATAGGAATGATCTGCAACATACAGCTAAGTCAAAAATGCAAAATATTGAACAGTGTGCATACAAATCGTTATTAGTATATAAAAAGAGACTGAAAATAAAACAAGCATATACCTGTGTATAGTCATAAACTTTTTTCCAAGGTGACAGGAGACAGGCATAGGAAAGAGACTTTGTCTTGTAGTCTTCTTTACCAGGTGCAACTATTACCTATTCACAAAAAAAAAAAAAAAAAAGGAAAGGAAAATTATGAAAAGAATTTACAAGTGTAAAGACAACACAGCAGAGTGGAAAGAACATAGTGTTAGATACCTAAATCCACCAAAAAATAAAATTTTACAGTTAAAACAAAATGATGCTCAGGCCACACCCCAGTCCAATGACATCCGCATGTGTATGTGTGGGGGTGGGACCCAGGCATCAGTGTGTTTTAAAGCTCCCCCAGGGATTCCAACGTCCATCCAATGGTAGAAATCACAGCTATAGCGTGACTCTAGGTGCTCTGGCTTCAGTCTTGGGGATTAACCTGTGCTGGTTTTACCGTCTAAATCTGACTCTTCCCCCTGCTGAGACCAGCTTTCCCCTTGCGCTTGTCTGATCCCTGTACCTGTTCCTGGCTCAGCAGCCCCTGGTCCTTGTTTTTGTACTGGCCTCCTGCCTCCCCTCCCGACAGCAGGAACTCAGTTTTCTTTTTATGAACTTGCCAAAAACCCAAATAACCTTCCTCACCTCCTGTCACTTTAATACTTCAGTGATGGGAAATGTATTGCAGTATTTATAATAAAGAGGGCACTTGTCGTAGCAGGAATGAGTGAGGGCCCTGCCTCTCTGGGCCACACTCTGCTGATGACTTCAGTTCAGGTGGTTTCAGGTGCAAGGAACAGAACACTCTGGCTCCAACAATAAAGATAATTGTTGTTTCAAATAAAAAGCTGCCCGGCGGTGGGCCAGGCTCCAAGCTAGGTGCGTCAGGGCTCTAGCCCTACTTTCCTAAGATAAGTTGGCTTCATCTTTATGCTGATAGTGAGATGGCCATTAACATGTCTAGATTTCACCCACAAACTACAAGATCCAGAGACGGGAAAAGGAACTATCTCCTCCTGGATCTCTGCCATATAAGGAAAAAAAACAGTTGCTGAAACTCCCCAGCAGACTTCTTTCCCCTTGATCTCATTAGCCAAATTGTACTCATTCTAACCGTTATCTAGAAAGAAGAATGGGATTATCGTGGTTGGCTTACACTGTGATTTTCAAATGAGGGGTGATTTTGCCTCCCAGGAGACATTTGACAATATCTACAGAGATTTTTGGTTGTTTCAACTGGAGTCAGGGGTGCTACTGGCAGAGATGTGACACAACATCCTGTAATACACTAGACACCTCCACAACAAAGAATTAACCAGCCCAAAATGTCAAGAGTGACAAGGTGGAGACACCCTGTCTTAGATTAATCAGCATTCACCCCCAGATCTGAGGACAGGATCACCTTCCTCCAGCCATTTGGTGGATCCCAAGCAGTATCAGGTTTTCTTAAGGAGAAGAAGGGATGTGGTAGGCAGCCAACAATGTCCCCTACATTGCTGCTTCATGCTGGGTCTAGCATCTGCCTCCTGCAGAGTAATCCAGATGGGGCAATTACAAATTGGAGGTCTAATCACAATAGATTACATGGATCTATAGTCTCAGAGCCCAGTGGGGCTACCATGCTTGATTTAATAGTTATATTTTTGCACTAGAAGGCTGGCACGCAAAATGACCATGGGACATTGTTCATTGATCAGTCCGAGAACATTATAAAAATGCTTCTCTAAATCTTAACAGAGAGACAAGTGTGACATTACTATTGGTAGGATTTTAGCCACTGAGGAAAATGGGAGGTTGGCTGCTCCCACTTGCAACATTGGTGAGTATCTCAAAGACACGTGGGAGTTCAGGGAGTCAAGATTAAAGTATTGGCTAAAATATGCAGAAGAACAATATATCCCTGTTCTTTGGTTCTTGCTGAGAGAGTTATTTGCACAATATTTCTTTGGCCTAAAAACAAAACCATTAATTGCAAAGACCAGCTTTTTATGGCAAAAAGCAGGGTTGACATGCCTTCATAGGAATTGCATATCTATGTAGATGTCTGGTTACTAAGCCTCTGGAAATATCTGGAAAACTTTCCAGAACAGGTGCAGACTTTGGTGTCATCAGGACTCAACCCCCACCTCCCTTGGATGGCAGCTGGTTTCCATGCCAACACAAATCTGTCCCAGAGCTCTGTTTTAAAACTTAAAGTAGGGTTAATCTCCCCATGGCTCACATCCTTGTACGTTATAGTTACTACCTGTGGTAACATTATTTAGTTCTAGCCACCAAATATTTCTAGTTCTCCATCTAAGTTCATGGTATGATTGCCTACCCCGTCCCTTGGAATTTAGATGTGGTCATGTGACTTGCTTCGGTCAATGAAAACTCTGCAAGTGCACACAGTTGTTGAGCTTTGGCTACATGGAAGCAGAGACACAGAGCCTCTGTTGACCTGGATCCCTAAGTGAGGGTGACATGGGGCAGAGTCTCCATCAACCTGTAATGGACAATTAGTATAAATAAGAAATAACCTTTGTATTAGTTTTAAGCTGAGATTTGGGGTCATTTATCACTGTACTATAACCTATTTTATCCTGACTGACAATTCTCAAACTGTCGGCTTCCCTCCAGTCTTTTGTTTCTTCCTGTATCTCCTCCCTGTGTTGCTCCAGGTTTGCTCTCCTCCGTCTAATTTCCAACTTCTCTTTTCACATGCCAACATCTACACTGTGCCTTCTGGAGCACCAATTCTGAGCCCAGGAAATTCCCATGCATCCTCTCTCAGCTTCTCCACAGAACATGTCCCTCACTCCTGGGCCTTACCTGTGTCCTGGCTCTCCGCTAGAGGTTTCTCCTTCCACAGACCTCCATCCTGATGGCCAGGAGGTGAGATTGGTATTCCCAGGTCAATGCTGCTTCTGTCCTTGCATGAGAGTCCTTTAAGACTCAGGACCTCCAGCCGGATCACCCCAGGTCCTTTCTCATTTCACTGACATCTGGTCACTCCTCTTTCACTGTCGCCCTGGGCACCTGGATCATAGTTTTCCTCTCTTCTCCAAGTCCTGGATAATCCTGGGTGACTCCAGCGGCATTATGGATAACTGCCAAACGCCCTGGCCTCACAGCATCTTGACCATTCCAAATCCAGGGACCTTCGCTCTCTTTGTACTCTGACCACTCTCTCTGAGCTCCATCCTAAACCTTGTTACCACTCAGAACTGCTTCCTTCTACAGCCAACGTGGTGATAAGCACTGTGGAGGGACAATGAGATGGCTGAGTAGGCCGAGCTACACTGGATCCTCAGCAACCTTCCACTTCCCAGATTACTTATGTCCTAGAGCAGAGGTTCTCAAATTTTATGATTTATTCTGATCCCCTGGGGATCTTGTTAGAAGGCAGACTCTGGTTAGGCGGGTCTGGAGTGAGACCCGAGACTCTGCATTTCTAATGAGCTCCCAGGTAATGGCTATGCCTCTAATCCACGGACCTTACTTTGAATCACAGGAGCTAAGTGTCCGTGAGACCTGGCTGCCCTGGGCTTTCCATCCTCCCTATGAGAAGAGCCCACTGCTACCTCTTTGAGTGCTAATCAGTCCCCGTGGAACCTGCCCAGCAACCAGGGACCTGTCTCAAGGAGCCCAGTGAATGGTGGGTTCTGCCTGGCCTCTTAGATTTTGACTTTTAATTTTTTTAAGGATCTCAGATATAAATGGTTTGCTATTCTTTAATGTATATCACATACTCATGCGCCCGTGAAAGGTCCCTCTACTTGTAACTACATTTCTTTTCATTTTCATTTTTTTAAACCACTCAACTCTGATACCTGTACCTCCCTCGGCCCCCAGCCCTTGTCATACACCAGCATTCTAATGCCGATGTTTGATAAAGGTATTTAAAGACGCAGGTATTCACCCTTGTAAAATGAGGTTTGTATGCTTATCTTTTTAAAGTACATAAATGATGCGCAATTTTAAAAGAAAAAAAAACGCATAGGAAGGTCTTGTGTGGCTTCTCCTGACAAGGTGGCTGCGATTCATGTCTCCTTATTTCTATAGGAGAACAATGCCACCCCTTATTATTTGAGCCAGCCCCGGCGACCCTCTATTTCTTGCAACCAATGTAACCCAAGGAACTACTACCTCGTGGGGTGGTTGCGAAGCTTAACTAAGAGGAGGATACGGTGTCTAGACTTCTCTGGCCCATTGCTCCTTAAGTGTCAGGACCGCCTTTGCTGTGATGAGCCAAGGGCTGAATGAAGGCTAATGTGGGCCAGGATTAAGGATTTAGTCTCTATGGCCCAGCTCATTTTGCCAGAAATCAAGAGCTTCCCTGACACTAGTTTAAAATCTTGTTGTAATCCCTCTGACATAATGATACAAGTTAAAGAGTTTAAAACATGCAGCCAAATTTTATTAGACAGACAGACCAGTGGGCAGAGTAAAAGGGTGAGAAATAGACCCAGAGATACATAGGGGTTGAGCATATGCTGAAGGTAGTTTTTCAAATCATCAAGGAAAAGATAGATTAACTAATACATGGTGTTGGAACATCAGGGTGGCCATCTGGGAAGAAAAATTAATTTGGATTCTTATCTCACTGCTTCTAACAAAATAAATTCCAAATAAGGCAAAAAATTGTATGTAAAAATGTTAAATTATTTGAAGAAGTCATGGGATAATTAACACTTTTCTAAGCATCACACAAAAACCCAGATGACTCCAAAGAAAGATGAATTTAGCTACATTAAAATTTTAATTCCTCGAGATAAACTCACCATAAACAAACTTCTTTAAAATATAACTTTTATAAATCACTAAGAAAAAGACAATTGTCCCATTTGGAGGAAAAAAATGAGCAAGAATATGAAGAGTTCATAGAGAAGAAAATACAAATGCTCTAGACATATAAAAGTATACTCAGGACCCCTTATAATAAGAAAAATTAAAATTACAATAGCCACACATTGTTCAACTCACAGTGGACAACATTAAAAGGTTTTAGAAACTATACCGATAAAAATGTATGGAAATAGGCACTCTGGTAAATTTCTCCGTGGGCAATTGAAAATCTTTATCAAATTTAAAATGAGCACACCATTTGATTTCTAAGAATATACTCAGAAATATATTTAAATATGTGTGAAATTACATATATCATTTCATTAATGTGAATTGTGATTTGCCCAAATAATGCAATACTATGCAGCTACAAAAAGTTGTAAAGCTTTTGGATTATTGATTCAGAACATATTCGGAGAAAAGAGCTAGGTGCAGAACAATATAAGGTGGGGGACAAAGGAGAATGAGAACATATGCATGTGTGTAAGTGCCTAGAAGATCTCAGGAAGGTTATGCAAGAAACTTACATAGGGGAAGTGGGGACAGTGTGGGCATGGGAGGGAGACCTAACATTTCCTGTTTACCTTTTTATACCCACTGAATATTTTAGCATGTGCATATTATAAAATAGGATAAAATTTTAAATAACAATAACAAATATTATCAAATGCTACCAGTTTTTCCAGCAGAAATTTTGGTGTCCACTGAGTTATGGTTCTAAATTCTGTTGATTATATACAAACAAATAAAACAGAAAAGTTTAAAAAGGAAGTAGAAAGAGACTATAAAGAGAAGGTCTGTTTTTGTTCTGGTTTTTCTAGGCACTTGGTGATGAAGTAAAGCCCGCTTTCTCAAACCACAGGAGCAGGAAAAATGGCTCTCCCTCGCTCTCGAGAGGGAGCTACATGTTGCGCCGGAGAGTGGGCGTCAGGTCTCAGAGATGACATACTGATCCATGAGAGCCAGTGCAGGTTGGGGCTGGGGCGGGGGGGCGGGCGAGCAGTTGGAGGTGTCTAGCCAAGACAGTCAGCAAGGCCGGGGGAACGCCATGAGCACAGAGGTTGTTGATTCCGCAGTCACACCCCAGGTCGAGGGCCAGAATGCCTGAGACCCCTCAGGAACACAGAGACCGAAAAGAAACAGCAGCCTTCCGGCATGGAGAACGGAGCACGCAAAAAATAAATAAGTAGCAGAGGCAGAAGACATCAGCCCGAAAGGGCGAAGAGTATCAGGGTATGGAAAAGGAAAATAGAAGAGGGAAAGGCAGCGTTTCAGCGTGGCGGAGGTAGAGACTACCAGTCTCTCCATATTTTGCATGTCTGGTAATCATATCAAGAGATAAGGCCTTCAACTAGGACAGCCCAGGTTGAGTTCACATTCAGGGTAACGATAGGGTGTTAATATTTATCCCCTGTTAGAGAATGCTCGGCACACAGTTCTAAGCGCTTTGACAGATGGGACTTTCGGAGAAACACCCAGCATGTCAAGCTTTGAGTTTTCTCAATATCGATGGCGTGTTACTGTTTAATACTTCCTTACCCAGCCCTGTATGACCCTGTCCCCTTTAGACATTTGTTATTCATTCATTCATTCATTCATTCATTCATTCATTCGATGAGAATTCATTGACCACCTATTATGCCCAGCACCACATCAAGCCCAGAGAGACAGTGGTTAACAAGACAGATGTGCTATCCTACCTTCATTGAGCGTATGGTTTAGGGAGGAGACAGACAGTTAAAAAGTATAAATCCAAATAAACATATAATACAGTTATGTTACATGCTATTGAGGGTAAAAATGTGCCGTGGCAGCTCGTTTTAGACTGTGAGGTCAGGAACGAGGGATGTCTCGAGGCATGGCCCCATGTGCAGACATGGCACCCCAGATACTAGCCGGGCAGAGTAGGGCCACAAAGACTTCCAGAAGAGGGAAAGGCATGCTCTAAGGCACTGGAGTAAGAAACATTTTGGCAGGGAGAAGCCACTTCTAGACACACAAAATAGAGGCAGCACAGAGGAAGGGGTGGGGTGTGAGATGTGGCTGAGATTCCTGGAGAATGTGGAAACCCGTGAGAGGAAGGTGAGATTTTTATTCTAAATACAATGGGAAGAGTCAAGTATACTAAGCAGGTGAGTGACCTGGTTCAATGTACACACACATTTAAGACACTGTCTGGACCATGGATTAGAGAAAGCAGAATAAGAAGTGGTAACCAGTTAGGAGGCTGCTGAGTCAACAAGGCAAAAAATGAAGGTCATTTGGCAAATGATGGGGGCAATAATTGCTGGTAGATTGGTTGTGAGAGGTGAAGAATGACTCCAGATTTCTGGCGTAAGCCAATGGGTAGTATCATTTATGGAGACAGGGGAATAAGGGGGAGAACAGATTTAGTGGTTAGACCCAGAGTTATATTTTCAACATGCTAAATTGAAATGCTTGTGTTAATTTAAGTGGAGATGACAAGTAAACAGCTGGTTCTATGAATTTTTATTGGTATCAGAGATCTGGCTAGGGATAAAATATGGGAGTTGTCAGCATAAGGTTGCATTTAAAGTCCTGGGAAAGGGTAAGATCCCCAAGGTGGGGGGAGTGGTGGACAAGGAAGCTTTATTTTCAAATCTGCTTGAAATTTTTCAGTCTCCCACACATGTGAACCACAGCACGTAAAGTTTTTCCAGAGCAACTAGGAGCAAGTCCTCATCTTTGTCTTTAACAGAACAGGTGGTGAAGACAACTTCACTCTTTACCAGCAGACATTTGAATAACTTGGTGTCTGTGGCGCCCTGGGCTGGGGCAGAATGCCTCGCTCTCATGCTCTCACGCATATGCAGATTCTCCATTTATTCTCGACCTCTGATTCTGCATCTAGGCACATGTTAATTCAAAGCCCCTTTTTCTTTGTTTCAGAACATAATAATCTTACGCTCTAATGTTTCAGGATGGGTTCAGAACAAGGAATGTGAAGGCATGCAGGATCTGTTTATTCTTCCTATCCCTTCAGTTTGTCTAGGTCGCTGCGTATGCTGAGCTCAAGGAGAACTGAAACACCAAGTTTTGCTTACTAGGGGCATGCCAACATCTCTCTGTGGGTCTGACATTTGTACTCTTCAATAGAAAGGATTTGGTTGAGCTTGTTTGTCCCATCCAATATGGCTCCCCGTAATGAGTTAAGTTTTTCTCCAACCCACCACTCAGTGAGTTGAGCTCCATGATGTCCTATCTATACCTAACTGCCTTTACGCTGGATAGTGATCCCCCAATGCAGGCAGTCATTGTAATGGAAACAAAGTAAGTTTCACTCAGTGTACAGGCCAGGGCCACTGCAACAGGATATGGGTTCCACTGGAGCCCTCTCACCTCAGAAAAGGCTGAGGATACACCCACCCCCCTTTAGAGCACTGTCTTCGCCTGGCCCCATCTTTGGGGCTGTTGCTACAACTCTTCTTCATCTGAAGGTGCCAGAGTGTGAACCTGCAGTCTGGTGAGATGATAAAGTAACAAGACTGGGGACTTAGAAGGACCTTCAAGATGTAGAAACTTACTCTATTTTGCTACCTTATAAAGCTTTTCGTCTGGGTATGTCAGCTGCTCTATTTTACAACTCTTATCTGTGAAGTTTGTATATGCATTTTATTTTTCTCAAACTTGAGAAAAAAATTTGAGAGTTTCTAAACATTCCTCATACATCTCTTCATTATGAGCTTGGCATTTGGGTCCAAGTAAATAAGACTGATCCAGTTTTATAAAATTTCAAGCTAGGAAGGGACCTGAGAACTTTGAGGTAAAACAAGTCAAAGTAACTTAGATACCCAATCAGTGAAGAATCATTAAACTAACTTTGTACACACAAGTCAATCTTCCCCGTATCACTTCAGATAGCTAGCAATCAGATTTTTGAGACATTTAAAAGAATGTCAGTGTAATAGAAGGTTTGACCTTTTCTATCAACTGGAAAAATCACCTGTGCATTATGGATCCAATGGAGAAAAGAGGAAGTGAAGGAAACTGTCATCATTATCAAAATTAAGTGATGTTAAGAGGCAATTCTCCAATTTCTCTGGCATTTCTGCATGTCCTGTGGGCAGACATCACTGTGCCTTTATACCAGACTGTCTTTTCAAGAATACCAGTATAGCAAACAGCCTTGGAAGATAGAGATAGCGTATCCCTCCAAAGCACTGGCAAGTTTGTTTACTATTTGTTATAATTAAGAGAATGTATCCCTTCAGGCCAAAGTTAAGGTAGGCTCAGTGTCCATTAGAAAAGACTCAAGGCCCCTAATCTTGAGGTTTCTTTCTTATAATGCAACCAACTACTTGCATATGCATTACCTGGCTTTTTCATGTCATCCTATGGAAACTGAGGTTTGAGAAACCAATGCAAAAATGATGTCTCTCTAGCTACTACTATTGCTGTAATAAAGCTGTCCTTTTTCTCTGAGACAGGAATCTTGTGTCTTCTACCAGCATCCCTGAGGCAGGGTTATTAGCTTGCAAGTAGGGTAAAACCTCAAGCCATTCACAATTCTGACAGAACTATCAGATAGATATCACAATTTGATAGTCAGAAACCTCTATAGGTAATTTTAGCACGGGACCCAAGAGCAGTGTTAGCAATATTAAGAACTGTGATGGACCTTTCAAACAAAATTAAATTCCCTGACAGCCAGATGGAGTTCTTGTACTTCAGATTGTCACACTGTGTGAATAAGTGCATAATATTACAATTTTTATAAGATTAAATTTGGAAGCTTCTTACAGAAGTTCTTCCCAAAAGTCCCAGCACCTAGTTTAGGGGACAGGCAGTAATGACCATCTCTGACAGTGGCCACACAACTGGATCAGATGTTTTCAAGTTCCCCTCCCTGGTGGCAGCCAAGAACCTCACCCCACTACTACCACCAAGAGCTCTCCTTCCTCCCTCCTGACTGAGGTTGAGCTCCTCTCTCCCATCCCTGTTGCTTTTCCTTCCAAAATCCTTCAAATCTACCTGCTTTCTCATCTCTGCTATCTCCTCCACCATCCACACACTCCCACCAGGTCATTCTAACCCTGCTCCCAGTTTCCACCCTCTCCTCTGCCAATCAAGGTCTTACATGGCCATTGGAGTAGACAACTTTCTCGTATCCCCATCACCTTCAACACGGACTTTTTAAGCCAGGCAAACCCAATGGCTGCTTTTATCTATTTGGTATATTGGACTTCTACTAAGATTATTTTTAGCAGCGTTCCACTGCTTTAAAACTTTTTTTTTAATGCTAGCCCAAAAGATAAGTGCCAAAACTTTAGTTTTATCCCTCGAAGCCTGTCATAATATTGCCCCATCCCCAAACCTTCCCAAGACCCTCAGAAGCTCTACATTTCAGACACTCTTCCTATACCCATACCACCTAAAGTTGGTTTTTTTTCACCATGTTACTTCTTTGGTCAAGCCTCACTGCCCACAGGATCAAGTTCAAGTTATTTGCCTTTGTATGCATCACTGTCCCCTGTCCACCACGTCCTAGTGTTCTTCCTGATACACTCACCCATCCAGCAAGGTCGGTCTCTTCCTAACGTAATGGAAACTGGGCTCCCACAAGCCTTCTTTGAACCTTTACTTACATTTTGGCTGCACCTTTTCTCTCTGCTGTCCTTCCCCTTCACTCTGGCCTTCCCCTCCCCCAGCACTGCAAACACATGACACATATAGCTCCCCAGTGTGTGAGCATGTCTGTGTGCATGTGTGTGCCCCCAACCTGTTAACTCTGTGAAGGCAAAAACACCTCACTCCACGCAGCACTGCGCCCTCTCTCCCCTAACACTCATACACAGGCTTAGAGCCTGGCAATAGCAGATTCCTAGTAAATACATGTTGCTTTACGGAACTCAAGAATCATTCCTTCTGTTTTCCCTACCTTTCCACTCAATAATATAAATTCTTGATGTACCGCGTTATCTCTGATTCTTAACTAGTGCTATATGCTGCCCCATCAACCTGCTCTCCAACCTGACATGCCCTGTCCTCTTCCTCCTTTACTACCTACGCAATTCCTACTTGTTCGTTAAGATGCAGTTCAATTGTTGCCTTCTTGTTCAACCCAAGTTCTGTGTCATCCTGTACAACTTCAACCATGTGTTTGACTCATTCTAACTCTAGACCCAAAATTCCTTGATCTTATGGTTGATTTAATAGATTCACATCAAGTTTTGTGTCTTATAGGCAGATAATACATTGCTTATCATCACTGCACTCATCACCTTGTATTATAAATGTCTGCTTTTGTTATCACGTCACCCTGATGATGAACTCCTTGGAGGAAAAAAGAGTGGGTTGTATCCATCCTTGTGTTCTCATCACATAGTCATTCTAGGTCTCTCTAAATATTTTCTAAGTGAAAATTGGGGTCTCTCCAACTACTCAGCTCTGATCATTTATTTTATGTGTCAAGTTGATTAGGCTATGGTGCACAAATATTTGGTCAAAGTGTTTTTAGATATACATTATGTTTAAGTCAATAGAACTCCAAGTAAATAGACTCTTCATAATCAATTAATTGAAGTCCTTACAGAAAAAAAAAATGATGTCCCCCTGAGGAAGAAGAATTCTGCCTCTCTGGAGAACCCTGACTAGCACATCAGTCACAAAGAAATAGAAGTGAAGACAGCAATTAGCTAGGCTGATCCAGAGTTGAAGACTGGCACCACAGTTGAAGCAAAAAAGAGAAGGGTAAGGGAGTAGAAATTTGGGCCATGAGAGTGACTGAGATAATGGATTGTAGAGGCTTAATCTGGGTGAGAAGGACAGAAGAAGGCTGATAGATAGTAAGAAAATGGAAGGATGACAGGGCTGGAGCTCTCAATGAGACTGAAGACACAGATTTAGACATAAGTGTAAGAGTCAGAGAGTAGCATCTGAGGTTCTGTGTGGGTGTCAAATTTCAGAGGTGGTGAGTTTCTGACCATGACATGGTTCAGATGTGATCACAGAAATGGGCAAGTGAACAATAGAGTAGGAGGGACCTTGTATTAAGTCAGGATTCTCCAGAGAAACAGAATCAATAGTGTGTGTAAGTATAAAGTGAGGGATTTATTTTAAGAAATTGGCTCAGGCAGTAGAGGGGCTGGCAAGTCAGTAATCTGCAGGGCAGGCCAGCAGGCTGAAGACCCAGGGAAGAGCTGATGTTGCATTCCATTATATTCCATACATATTATGTCAAACTTTTGCTATTTTAAGAAGTATTGGAATAAACATCCTCGTCTAAAATAGAATCAATTTTTCTGAGTATTTCATGTATATAGAACTTCGTATCTTAATACAATGCATTGTCTTTTCTAAAACATATATCTCTGGGCTGTGGATCAATCAAATGAACATCGGAATTGCAGTGCATGATACCAGGTCTCAGGGTGGAGGGGAAATCTCTGGGTCATGGGTGGAGAAAGTCCATAACGTTTTTTTTTTCTTTCTTCTATGTTCCTTCTCTTGATTTGTCATGATGTTTTTAATTTGCTATTGAATGTTGTTCTGCATACAGAAAAATCAAAATTTTAAACTACTATCATGAATTTCACTGTTTATGTTGCACAATGCCAGTTACAAATATAACAAATATAATTTAACTCATATGCAGAATCCCTGAAATTACAGAATTTGTATTTTTTAACTGCTACATGCATATGTGTTTCGTTCTTATCAAAATAAAACTAATTCACCTGGTTTTTATTTCGTTTCTCTGTGAATACGCCTTTCTACCAGCACTCTTTACTGTCAGTTTACTGACGAGGAAGGGAGAACTGAAAGGAAAAGGAACTATGGGTGGCCCAGTCTTTCCCTTTCCTTCCATGTCATCATTTTCAGAGTAAGTGGTTGGCTGATACAGTTAGAAAGGGCATGAGAGCCTTCCTTGATTGTTTTTATTTTTTTAAATGCCTTCTCTCTGCACTTAATATATGTTGTTGATCAGAAAAGTGTGGGCTGTGGGGCTATAAATGCCATCACTCATTCAGTCATAGACATGCCACACTTACCTTCTACCACTTTAAATTTCACTGAATTTCCACACATCATGAGTCCACCAGAATTCTGTGCTAGGGAGCCTCATAAATGCTATACAAATGGGGCAGCACACAATGGTGGACACACATGTGGCATATATCCCCTCTGTTTACATGCACACTCCATTGGTCCCATTGGATTTCCCTTATTAAACACAAGTTCAAAGACAGAATTATTAAGAATTTAAAGATGACAACAGCAAAGCATTAAACCAAGTTCAGGGCCCTTCTGAGTATGGGCCCCTGGGTGACTACCCAGGTCACATGCCCTTGAACCATAGATGTCAGTGATGAGACAAAATGGCATCCCCAGATGGCATGGCCCTCGAAAGCGTCGGTTTCTGAAAAACAAAAGAGACAATGGAGGAGTGATGTGTTAGCAAAGAGTTTGGAGAATAGCAATAACTTCTGCTTCCTGATAAATATCCCAGGAGTGCTGGACAATATCATGTATTCTCTGTTTGTAGGACACAAAATTTAATACAGATCTATTAAATCAACCATGGGATGAGGAAACTTTGAATCCAGGTAAAGGGTGGATCAGCCTCGTGGTTGAAGTTCTCCAGGATAACACAGAACTCGGGCTGCGCAAAAACACTATGATCTGGGTGCTTAGGACACCAATGATTAGGAAGAAGACCCACAGAGCTTATTAGCAAGACAAGCTGGTACTGCCACAAAGGAGAAAGTATTTTAGAAGAGAGTGGAGGAAAATTTGGGAGGAAGAGCAACAAGATGTTAGAAGAATTCTGACAAACTTCTCCCAAACCCTAGATGGGAATAAACAGCCTAGTGTTTTCCAGAAAGAACCAGATTTTCTGTTTGCTTGCTTGCTTGTTTGTTTTTATAAGGATTCGGGCTATAAGGAGCTTTGTTTAACATAACCAGGGTTCCAGAGATATGTTGAAGTGGGACTTGACTTCTGAGTATAACAGACATTAGAAGTTTTAAATTATTAGCATGAATTGTACTGCTCATTTACTTGACGTTTGGCGGGGGTAGCTGAGCTCAGGTCCAGAGGAAATCTTGCTGTTAGAATTGCCTTGAGAACAGCACAAATTGAGACTTGGGGATGCTCTGTTAAGACTCTTATGGTTGTCACCTGTATTCTTACAGGTGCCTCCTAACCAGTCTCCCTGCTCTTGGTCCCACTGCATACCCATCTACCAACTACTCTGCTACCAGTTATTATCTTTCTAAAATACAACCACCAGTACCTTTGCAGGGCTCACCGGTCCCCTCCAATGCAGCCTTCCATCCTTCACTCCAGCCTTAGCACCTACCACTGCCCAGCCAGCCCCTCTCTAGGACAGCAGAGGGTTGGCTTTTGCAAACAAGCCTGGCCCTTTGTGTCAACCTGCCTTGTGTCTTATATTCTCTGCCTAGAATGTTCTTCTCTCTCTTCTCCGCCAGGCTAGAATCCACTGACATGTTAGTAAATTGGTTCTTCTAAAAACAAATAAATAAGCCCTGATTTGTAGCATGTGCCAATTTCTATAGTGTAAATACTCCCACCATAGCTAATTTCAAGCTACTAACGTAAGGTCACTGAACAGGAAGTTGAGATGAGATGGGCACCCTCCTTGGGAGCCAGGGCAAACTGCTCCAATACCCTGTATCTGAGAAGATCTCCCTCCTGGCTTAAAATTTTCTTTCAGAAAAATTGCATATATCTGAAGATCATCATTAAGCAAACTAAATACCTAAGCTAAATCAATGCATAAAAAACACTGGAAGGATACCCTAAACTATTAATCAATGTTTGCTCTAGGTAGCAGAAGCATGGGTGATTTATTTGTCTTTCTTTTACTGTCCTATAGTGAGTTGAATGGTGCCATCCCAAAATTCATAGCCAGTCAGAACCTCAGAATGTGAACTTATTTGGAAAAAGGGTCTTTGCAGATGTAATTAAAGATCTTTAGATGAAATCATCTTGGATTTAGGGTGGATCCTAAACCCAGTGACTAGTATCCTTATAAAAAGAGGAGACTGAAACACAGAGTGGAAGGTGATGTGAAGACATGCAGAGATTGGAGTGATGCATCCACAAGCCAAGAAATGCCTCAGAGGGCCGGCAACTGGGGAGCTGGGAGAAGGTAGGAAGGAGGCATCAGATGGTTTTTCCCTCAGAGGCTCCAAAAGGGACCAAGCCTGCCAACACCTTGATTTTGGACTTCTGGTCTCCTGAAATTTCTACTGCTTTAGGCTAGTTTGTGGTTATGTCTTACAGCAGCTCTAGAACTAATATGGTTGCATATTTCAAATTTTTCTATATGAATTATGTGTTACCATACTGTAACATAAATAGAAAATTTGTGGCTTTTCTTTTGCCTATCGATTATTCATTATATTCTTATCTGCCGTCCCAACCTCCCTTCCTGCCCCTCCTCACCTCAGTGCTTACTCTTCCTCTTCTCTAGTAGTGGACCGTCTTTCAGTTCCACTAATGTGCCACATCTTTACCTACTTCGTCCCACAGAACTGGCCTCATGAGTGTGTGACCAGTGCAGTCCCACAGGGTTGCATACTCAGAGGACACTGTGCTTAGAGTTTAATACTCTGTGATTACTGTTCTGAAATTCTTTTTTTTTAAAGATTTTATGTATTTATTTTTAAAGAGAGGGGAAGGGAGGGAAAAAGAGAGGGAGAGAAACATCAATGTGAGAGAGATACATGTATTGGTTGCCTCTTATATGCCCCTAACTCAGGACTGGCCCGCAACCCAGGCATGTGCCCTAACTGGGAATTGAACTAACAATCTTTCGGTTCACAGGCTGGCACTTAATCCACTGAGCCACACCAGCCAGGTCTTGAAATTCTTAATAATTGTGTATTTGAACCTGTAAGTGAAGTCCAATGGGACAATGGGTCATGTACTGGGGGTTTGCAGCCCTGGTTCATGTGTGGTCCCACTCCCACCATCTCTCTGGGATGAGTTCTTGGCCACCTGCTCCCTGACGTAGGAGTCCAATATCCTCCTTTACTACTCCATGACAGCTGCTACCCTCTGCCTGGCAACAGCTGGGTCATTCCTCCATTGCCCTCCAGCCCCTGCCAGGGCCTGCATGACCGGGGTGGGTGGGTCAGGGTTGGGTGTGTTCCCTGCAGGACGTGGTGGCAGTCCTCCCTGACCTGGGCTGGCAGGGTCTTGGTGATGGTCTTTGGCAAGTGACTCAGTGGGGGCCTCTAGCCCACCCCTGATCCATGTCCCCGCACAGAGGTTGCAGTCTCAGCATCGCTCATCGGACATGGGTTGGGGCAGTGGGCCCATGGGAAGAAGAGATTGATTTGTTAGCTCCCTAATCAGGGAGCTCACATTTTCATTTCACATAAGGCCCCACAAATTATGGAGCCAACTCTCCTGTTCCCTCAACCTAGAATGCCCTTTATCTCTTCTCCCCTGTTTAGCCCAAAATAATAATATAAAACTATCATTTATTGAACTCTTTAGTATGTGTCGAGCACTTTAAACTGGAAGGAAGACAAGGCATACAGGCTGTAATTCCAGATAGTCTGAGTGTAAAGGAAGTGCCGGTGAAGCGGAGATGGTTTCTAGGCGAGGGATCTGAGAGTCCGGCTCAATGCCCTCTTGGCTGTGGGCTGCCCAGGTGGGAGGCTGTGTCCTTGGATAATGAGAACAAACAGGGGCAGCCACAGAGTCTGAAGAACCAGCAGGGAACACATTGTAACACCCCAGAACTAGATGACCCAGTGCCTTCTGAGAATCTCTTTTGGCTTATTTCCAGGTCTGTTTCACCCAAAGAGAGAAGCAACTAGATTTGAGCACACACTGTGAAGTCTGTCCCTCACAGCTGCTTCTCTGCCTGTAAATAAAATTCCAACTAATCCTTCAGAGGCGAGTCCTCGTCTCACCATAATTATGTCAGAGAAGAGGACCTCTCTTGGGCTTAGAGAACCAACCCAGGGAACCCCACACAAGAGGGTGGGCTAATAGATAACCAAGGCCATGTTTTCGCAGCTCACCAGGGGCAGAGGGTATTGTCCCAACTTGACAACAATTTTTTTTTTATTTTAATTTTTATTTTTAGAGAGAGGGGAAGGGAGAAAGAAAGGGAGAGAAACATTGATTGCCTCTCGCATGCGCCCTGACCAGGGACCAAACCCGCAACCCAGGCATGTGCCCTGACCCAGAATCGAACTGGTGACCTTTCCCTTTGCGGGACAGTGCCCAACCAACTGAGCCACACTGGTCAGGGACAACTTGGGAACACTATAAATCAGTTATTTTCAGGCTTCAGCGTGCATCAAAGTCACCTGGTGGTCTTATTAAAATAGAGCTGGGCTCTACCCTCAGACTTTCTAATGCAGTATGTCTGGGATAAAATTTTGCCTTTCTAACAAGTTGCCATGTGAGGTCAATGTTGCTAGTCTGGGCACCACACTTTGCGAGCTCGGGTTTTAAACCCAGAGCAGAGTGGTTTAGTGGCCTTTGATAAAAGGGCTCCACAAGCAACACGCCTTTATGGCTGTCATCGAGCTCCTGTCCCATCACCCACTCCCCCACATACCTCACTGTCCAGCCACACCTGACCTCTTCTGGTTCCCCAAACTATGGTGTATGTCATACCATATGTCACATGTCCATGACTTTATCTTTTTTAATGCAGAACCCCTATAAAAATAAAATAAAAATCAACTCTAATTCTGCTACCCAGACATAACTGCCACCAACATCTGGGTGTGCCTGGTAAGAAAGAATTGACTGAGTCACCTGCAAGTTACTTTAGAAGCAAAGCATGCAAATAAATCTCTCTGGTGCCAGCTTTTAAATGTTCAAGTGTAAAACAGCAGCATCCTTCCCTCAGGAAGACATTCTCTCATGTACAAGGATTGTCCTCTTAATGAAAGTTTCCCAATTTTTGTAACAATATCTTGCTTTTGTGTAGCATTTTACTAAACACTTTGGCATACGTTGTCTTATTTGAGTTAAATGTTTGCTGAATGAGGGCTCAGGACCTGCTCAAGTTCCAATAAACAGGATCAAGACTGGAATCCTGGTCTTCTGTCTCTTGGTTCTGCTCTTCCCATGCGGTGATGTTTTCCCACCAAGGCCTCATTGTTGTCACCACCACACGACTGACCACTCCCTGAGGTGGACTCTTGACAATAGCAATCACACTGTCTACCACTTCTAGCAGCTCTTGCCAAAGACCCTGAAGTGGAAACTACAGGGAGCTCAAAATCCTCACTCCCGAGTTACTCTCTCCTAGTCGCCTCTGTGCCCTGTGGCCAGTCCGCCTCGTCCCACTGCCCCCTTTTTCTTCTCACTTTGAGAGGTGGTCACAAAGGAAATATTCAGAATGAGACTCTCGGGTAGCAAAAGGTAGTGGGGTTTTATGGGGTCCATCTGGCCCAGGGATAACCTGGAGCTGGAGGTCTGGAAGCCATTCACTTAATCACAGGGCGATCTAACAAAAGAAACCCTACATGTATTCTACATGTATTATCTACATGTAGAACGTAGATAATAATAAGGATGTAACATGGAGGGCGTGAACAATAGATTTAAGCAACTCTCAATCTTACAACAGCCAGTGAAAACAGCGGCAGGGTCCCAAAAGTCCAAGAGAGATGAGCCTGTGAGGCAGAAGCAGCTTTGGAGTCACAGGGGGGAAATGGCTGAGAAAGAAGTTGAAGCCAAAGAAAATGATTATCAACAATTTTGACAAATGTGTACAATCATGTAAGGACAACGATTATATAGAACAGTTCTGCCACTCCCCCCACAAAACTAGTATCATCCAGGCTCCTGTGTAGTGAATCCCCTTACCTACTCCCAGCTCCTGGCAATCACCCGTCTATTTATGTGCCTTCAGTTTTGCCTTTCTAAAAATGTCATATCAATAAAGGGAACATGCAGAATGTAGCCTTTAGTTTCTAGTTTCTTTCACTCAGCATAATGCCTTTGAGACTCCTCCGTGTTGGTGCATGTGTCAATAGTTCGCTCCTTTTTACTGCAGAGGATTGTTCCATTGTACGGATAAGCCAAGCTTGTGCGTCCATTCACCAGGTGAGAGACACCGGGTTGTCTCCAGTTTTGAGATATTATTAATAAAGCTGCTATTAACATTCACTTACAGATCTTTCAGTAAATGTTTTTGTTTCTCTTGGTTTAATACTTAGGAGTGGAATTGTCGGGCCACATGGTAAGAGTATGTTTAAACCTTATAATAAACTGCCAAACTGTCTTCCAAAGCGGCTATATCATTTTGCGTTCCCACAAGCATTTATGAAATTTCCTTTATTCCGCGTTTCTGTCAACATTTGGTATTGTTGGTTTTTTTATGTAAGCTCTATGAAGGCAGGAGTTTTTGTCTATTTGTTCACAGTTGTTTTCACGGTGCTAAAAGAATGCCTGATCCAATAAACATTTGTTAAATAAATGAATAAACAATGCAGTAATTTTAGTTTAACGGCTCATTCATTCCCCAACTATTTTCTTTTCTTTTATAAGCTCCAGCAACTGGTCAAAAATCACAAAGTTGAGAGATGTCCCTACATTTCTGTACACTTCATGCTCTGTTTAAGAAGCACTCACACTTGAGCAGGCATCAGAACCGTTGGAGGGCATATTAATTAAAACAGATTCCTGAGTCCCCCTCCGGGAGTTTCTACGTCAGCAGGTCTGAGGTTCTGCATTGCTAACAACCTCCCAGGTGGTGCAGACGCTGCCAAACCCAAGGCTTCACTGTAAGTAGCAAGTGTCTAGATCAGGACCCTGGATGATCTAGAAAGCCAGGCTTCTAAATCTCACTGCACCGTGACTACCTGCACTTAGTCTGTTTCCAGCTCAGGTCACCTTTCATCTTCCTACGTGCAGAATCAATTTCACCCTGACCTCCCTTAGGCCCCCACCTGAGCTCTGCCTGACATGCCCCAGGCAGACCCGGAGGGCCTCCGGTGGTGATGATCAGGTCCTCAGGCCTGCTTTAGTTCTGGCTGAACTGCCTCCTAGACCCTCTGAACACTGGCTCTTTACCACGGTCGCCAGCCTCTTTGACAGCCTCAGCTACACTCTTAATTCATTCTTCCTCCCTTCTTCCTTTTCTTCCTTCCTTCCCCTACCCACTGCTTTTTAGTCACTGGAGTCCTGCCTTTGTCACTTACCTGGATTTGCCCAACAGGCTCTTTGGGTCCATGGCTAGTTCCAGTCCAAAGAGCAGGAATTAGAGTCACTGGGCTCAAACAGCAGCAGTGGGCTCACCCCAGCCCCACTAAAGCTCCAGGAGTCTGGAGGGAGGCTAATGAGCAGCATCTTCCCAGCACCCAGTGTAAGCAGAGTCCTGAAGGTTCTGCAGCAGAAGCAGGGAGTGGGGTGAAAGCACACGTAAGGAGAGAACTGGAATAGAGAGTCTGTGATGGGGACCAGTGGCATAAAAATTTGGTAGGAGCAAAGACAGGGTCAGGCAGGGCAGAGGATTAAAATGCAAAAGACAAAGCTTGCCAGTTACAAATGATCCTGCGAGGGACACCAAATTTTCATTGCCAAGACAAGTAGAATAGACAGTATTGTCTTTGTCTGGTCCATTCCTGACATCTTTCTTATCTTGCCCTCTCCCATTGCTTGGCTCAGAGAGCCAGCTCTCTCTCTCTCTCTTGGATTCCTTCTTGGAAGACACACCCAGCATTCAGGTCTTAGACTATACGCTGGCTGTCCTTTGGCATTTGTGGTTTGGAGAGTGTAACCTTTACTTCTGCACAGTCCTATTTTCTATCAATGGTCTGTTTTTCCAGGTCAAGTATAAACTTGTTGAAGGCAAGACCACCTATAACATGACCCAACTTTTTAGCCTAATCTCCTTTTGTTTAATCCTTACAGCATCGAATGAATTACTTAATGAGAGTTAAGCTATGAAATATTAATGTTAAAATAAAATAAGGTGTTTATGGATGAACTGTTAAATCCCTGTGATATGCTTAAAAGCACTACAAAAAAGTCAAAGGAATATGTAAACAAAAACAGCAACAGTTGACGGTTGTTGAAGCTGGGCTCTGGATTCAAAGGGGATTCGTTATTCAATTCTCTCTACTTTTTGAATGTGTTTTTCAATTTCGATAATAAAAAGTTAAGAAAAAAAAAAGCCAGAATGGAATCAATCCTGCAGTAACGCTTTGGAATCCTCCACCCACAGCCCTTTTAGAAACTGAAGGGGAAGTATTGAAGTGTCCCACATCCATATACAGTTTGGCCCTTTGTGACATCCTTTAGTCCCACCCAGTGGCTCTTTTTCAGGGGAGGGGGTAAACTATACGTAGCATAAAACCTCTCATTTTCAACCATTGTTTAGTACACAATTTAGGGGCATTCATTACATTTACAAGGTCATTCTACCATCATTAGTGGCTCCTTTTTTTTTTTTTTTTTTAGTAGCTCTTAAGTGTTAAATGTAAGTGTGCAAAAGAATTTCTAAACAGGGTGGCATATGCACATCATGAACTTGGGACTTCATGGCAAATGCAGGCCATTGAAGGGAATTTTGACAATAAGGATGTTTTACTTTAAGAGATGACACAATTTCCACCGTACCCACCCACCCCACCATGAGACTCCACTCCTCCCTGGAGTGTCTAGCTCTGAGCTGAGGCCTTGAGCTCACCCCACACCCCTCATAATTAGGAGAGTAAGGTCCCAAAGTGAACACTGCATTATTCATTTTGCCTGCTAGGCTCTGCCAGCCCAGGGCTTATCCCTCTTCCCCCTCACTCTTAGCAAGTCCAGGCTAAGATCACACTGCTACTCAAACACCAGCTTCCCCATCTGTGGACAACAAGTCTGGACTTCATAGAGCGCCTGCTTTTTACCTCACTTTGCAACTGCCCGGCTTTGGAGCCATGTTAGGTCTGAACCAAGCACGACTTGCAGACCTGTTGGGCCATCAGCACCAGTGGGAAAAAGCACGCGTGCCTGGGCCTACCTCAAATGCACTGAAGCCAAATTGCCAGAGATAGAGGAACTTTAAAAAGCCGAAGTGGTGGAGCTTGGTGAGCCAGGGGTAAAACGGAGCAAGATCAGATTAGATTTAGACAGGGGCTGGATCACTCAGTGTCTTGAAGGCCATGTTCAAGAGTCTGGATTGTATTCTGTTCTACTTTCCTCTTTCATGAACTAGGAGGAAGGGAGATACCCTACACTACCAGCTTGCCTACTTTCATCAAAGCTACTCTGTGATCGCCAGTTGCAATAATAATAACAATACAAATGACAAAGATCTATTATTATTTTTGTTTCGGCTGTTAGGTTAAGTGAATTCTCCATCACATTGTAGAGCATACACTTAGCAATAGATTCAACCCTGGCTGCTGTGCTCAGTGGGTTGAGTGCTGGCCTGTGAACCAAGGGGTCGTCGGTTCAGTTCCCAGTCAGGGCACATGCCTGGGTGGTGGGCCAGGTCCTCAGCAACTGATCAATGTTTCTCTCTCACATCAGTGTTTCTCTCCCTCTCTTTCTCCCTCCCTCACCCTCTCTCTGAAAAATAAAATAAAATTTTTTAAAGAAAAAGAAATAAACCTTGTTTTTTAAAAAAGCAAGAAAAGAAATAGATTCACTTTTCAGTCTTTATTTGATCATACCTTTGCCTCTGAGACCAAAACTAGAAAATATTAATGGCCAGGGGCTCTGAGCAGAATTTGTTTATGGGGTTGGCCAAAAAGTCTATGTGGTTTTTCCCATAAAATAAAATATTATTTTATTTTATTTTATGGGAATATAATATTATTTTATTTTATGGGAAATGTTTTTCACTTTCACCAATAACTTTATTGATTTGAATATTTTGAGTTATGTCGGCTATGTCCCGTGTGATATAACATTGATTGTTCTCAATTAATGTCTCAGTTTGATCGCCATCAACTTCAGCTGGTCTACCTGACTGTAGAGCGCCATCTTCCAGTGAGAAATCTCTAACACTAAATTTTGCAAACCACTTTTGACACATTCGATCAATTATAGCACCTTCTCCATACACTGCACAAATCTTTTTTTGCTTTTCAGTTGCATTTTGACCTTTCTTGAAATAATAAAGCATAATATGCCCCCAAATATTACATATTTTCTTCCACCTTCAATATTAAAATGGCTACACAAAAATTCACCAATTTTGATAAGTTTTTTTTAAATGCATGCTGATATGACAGCTGTCACAATACAATCTAACAAAATTGCCTTGAATGAAGTTAAAGACAATTAAGCATTACTAGAGTCATCTTATGGAAAAAAATCCAAACAAAATTTTTGGCCAACCCAATATTTAGAACCTGTGACTTACAGCCACTCCAGGGTGAGGGTTGGTAGGAACAACCGGCAGATGGGAGACTAGCTTCCAGCAAGTTAATTCTGGCATATTTTAACCCCAATACCATGGACTTTATTTTATTTACTTTAAATGTATTAACATTTGGTATGGGACCACTTTGGTATGTGTATTCATACCCTCCTGCTACTAAGAACCGAAAGGAACGTACTAAAGACAGCCATTCTTGTCTAGGCTGCTGATCGAATGCTATCATCTTTACCAAGAGAGGTCTTAGCATATCAACCCATTTCCTACTTGTCAGAAAGCATGACCCAAGACCAGCCACTCTAGAATCAACATAGCCATTAATGGCTTTAAGTCCTGCAATATTTAGTTGGTTCATTTCAACAATTTTATTTGGTAAATTTTATCATTCAATTATTCCATATTTCTCAACCTGGAGCAATTTTGTCCCCAGGGGACACTTGACAATGTCCAGAAACACTTTGGTTGTCACAGCTGGAGGAATGGGGGATGGGCGGAGGGCAGAGGATGCTGGAGGCACCTAGCATGTAGGAGCTGGCCGGGGAAGCTACTAACATCCTGTAATGCACAGAAAAAAACCCATGACAAAAAGTTAGGTGAGCCAAAATATGAAGAAGGCCAAGGCTGAGACTCCCTGAGTCACCTGGAAATGCTTTTCCAAGATGACTATATTTTTGGAAGGTTCAAGAGGAGGTTATATTTTTTAATACAATAAGTTCCTTGGGTTCTTTGTTGGTGATTTTTATGTCCATTTAGGAAATTGGTCACAACTCTTTAAAGTTTTTCTATACAAAATATGTTACGATCATGCTTTAGAATGAAGAACACTGAGGCTTTCGCCTGTGTGTTGGCTCTGGTACTGGACATGCCCAGAGTGGTTTTCAGGGCAGCGTCTTGGCTCTCTGTGTGTACTGGTTAGTAGCCTTAGCTTCCAAAGAAGAATGTCCTCTCTACACTCAGTGTGGTTCAAGAACCACCCTTCATCAGCCTCCCAATCCACACTCAATTTCTTACCCAAGAACATCACTGTGGTAGGGACAGCCAGCAAACCCAACACAGACTAACACTCTCTTTCACAGGGGAGCATGATTATCAGTCACTGACCAGCTCCTATCTTTCTCAGCACACCCCCCACATACCCCTTTGTACCTACAAGTAGCTGATTGTGTGTGTCACTTCTGGGTTGATATGGTTGAGAGGCAGACCTACCATCATCTTGTCTTCCCCCATCTGCTAACTGGAGGTGGAGCCACAAGGTGGCTGGAGCCGAGGTCCTGAGTCACCCTCTGGAGGAGAGCCACCTAACCCTTAAGGACACCTGCTTGGATGTTACATGAGCAGAAATACACTCACAGTAAACCACTGAGATTTTGAGGTTTGTTGGTTATAGTAATTAATGTTACCCAACCTAACCTCAAGTGCTTTGCCTCACACTTTCTCCATCAGTTATAAAAATCGCTGTTTATAGAGGATCATTTGAATCAAAGGTCAGCAAACCATGGCATGTGGACCAAATCCAGTCTGCTGCCTGTTCCTGCATGGCTACAACCCACAAGTTAAGAATGGTTTTTACACCTTTAAATGACTGGAGAAAAACAGGCTTTAAAGAACATCCCTGACTGGTGTGGCTCAGTGGGTTGGGCGTTATCCCACAAAGTGAAAGGTCACTGGTTCAGTTCCTGGTCAGGGCACATGCCTGGGTTGTGGGTATGGTCCCAGGTCAGGGGCATGTGAGAGGCAACCAGGAGATGTTTCTAATGTTTCCACCTCCTTTTCCCTCTTTTCCCCTCTCTCTAAAAATAAATAAATAAAATCCTCTAAAAAAATAACATTTTTTGACAAAGGAAAATTACAAGAAATTCAAATTTTAGTGTCCCTCAATAAAGTTTTATTGGGCCCCATCCACACTCACTTGTTTACAGATTCTCTGTGGCTGACTTTACCCTATGATGACAGCACTGAGTCATTGTAACAGAGACCTCATGGCCCTAACATCTAAAAAATTTACTATCTGGTCCTTGACAGCAAAATTTGTCAACCCTTGGCTTAAAAGATATGCAGATTATTCATTTATCCAGATATAGTGTTTAGAAATTTTCTGCCAAGAGGGAGCCTGGGTAGGGCTGAGGAAGCCTGCAGCTCACGCTAGGTCTACTTTGCTTTAACTCCCCGTAGGACAGCTTTCATTGAGTCGTGCCAAGGCACTATCACAGGGACATTTTTGAGGATCCCAGGAGATATTTCCCTTAGGTCTCAGGACCAGGATAATCTGTGCCAATCCTTTGTGACAGTCCTTATCACAGAATATTTGCTTGGGCTCCACAGGTGCTTTAAACCAAATCTATAGCCCTGTCTTCAATGAACAGGCTCTTGGACGAATTTCTTGAACACTGACACTACCCTGGAATTATTTTATTGCCCTACATTTTTTTCTTTGCCTCCATTGTTTCCTTTTCAAAAATCCACTCAAGCCCCGACTGGTGTGGCTCAGGGGGTTGGAAATCATTCTGCAAACCACGCGAGAGGTAGCCGACTGATGTTGGTCTCGCTCGCTGGTGTTTCTCTCTCACGCACTGTTTCTCTCCCTCTTTTGGCCTTCCTTCACCTCTCTCTAAAAATAAATAAATAAAATCTCTTTAAAAAAAAAAAATCCACTCAATTGCAAATGTCTCTCCAGGCTGCTTCAGAAATCCTTTCTGAAAGGAGGCCAAATGGGAATTAATAAAAACATAAACAAAAAAAACTATGAATTGTATTCCATCATTACAAATGTGCTCAGCTCTTCTATCATCAACTTGTCTATGCTGGGAATTATGCCTCACAAAATCCTCTTGACTGCATGATTGTGGGTCTCAGAGGGGAAGTCGAATGAGACATGGGGCAGAAGCAGCAGCTATTGGGCTCCAAAGGCCTCCATATGTTAGAGGAAGTGAAAGGTTTGCAGAGGTACAGGTAGGCTCCCCTCAGGACTAGCTCCTCTTCTTGCTCCTTCCCAATTAGCAGCCCAGTGAACAGGGAGTGAGCCCAGGTCCCACCACCAGATGCTTTGCTTCAAACCGGCAGAGGCACTAGCCACACCAAACCTTCCACCTTCAACATTCCCTTTGCAGAGTAACTCCAGCTGCATGCAGGATGTGCCCATCCTCCCATTTCCCTGCAGGTTGCAGCTCAATTACCAGCAATAGGGCTGGTTAGTGACTCTTCTGTGATCCTTCAAACCCCCATCTTAGACCTGTGCTCTCCCAGGTGCTTCTACAATTGTGTATGGTATAACTGCACTAAGTTTCTTATTCCACAATACTCACAATGATTCAGTTTCCCTGACTGAACCCCAACCAACACAAATAATGTAACATTTTATTACAAGTAGGATCGATAGCGAAGAACACATCTCTATCCTGACTCTTAACTTTGTTATTGGACATGTGATCTCATTAAATGAAAATGTCCTCATTTCTAGATCCCAACCTAGAGAAGAAGCATTTCTAATTCTGCAAGTTTCCATCCAGTGCTGTGAAAATTTCTCAAGTCTCAGACCCACAGGAAGATGAGGCCTGTGTTAGGCGTGGATGGACTCAGCATCACTTTGCATCACCTCCTCCCTCCCACTCTCATAAGACAGTGGGTGTGGCCATCTCCCGAGTGTTTCCTTTTTAGCAAATAGAAGGTAGCATTTTTGCTGGCTTCTTGGAACCAAGAACCACCCTCCCTGCTCATGCAATTTTCTTCTCTCAGACCCAGCACAATAACACCTGACCTAGGGCAGGGGTGACTCTAATTGCCTCCTTGCTGTATTTTGAAAGATACTGGAATTCAGTCATTAATGATTCATTCTTTGGACTGTACCCAGTCATAAATGCCTCTGCATTTAGAGTCTCAAAAATACAAATGCTTCTCAAAGACACAGTAACAACAGCAAACCGATATATAGCTCTTACTATGTGCCAGAGACTGTTCTGGGCACATCACAGATATTAACTCATCTAAATCTCCCAACAACCGTTTGAGGGAGTTACTTTTACTATCATCCTCTTTTTCCGATGCAGAAACCAAGCCACAGAGTGTGTAAGTGCTTGCACAGGGTCTCCCAGCTGGTCAATGTCTGGATAGGAACCCCAGTGTCTGCTTTGGAGTCTGTGCTTTTAACCACCCCCTTTTACTATATCTCTACAGAGATAAGTGGCTCCGATTTGATTTTACTTATTCATCTATTTAGTAATAAATATTTACTGAGCACTTACTATGTGCTGGATAGTTTGCTAGGCCTTGTGGATGTGGTGGTGAATGAATCCCCACTGTCCCTGCCACCTTGCATATGGTCCCTGCTATCCTGGACTCATTTGCATTCTCAAATCTACTAACATTTATATTGTCTGGGATTTTCAGTATACAGAGTACTTTGAAAAATAATAGCGTGCAAGTGGTAATAATAACTATGATTTATTAAGTGTATATATGTTCCAGACATCGAGCTGGTTTCTGCAGGTTCCCCACTGCCCAGCTCCCCACGCAGCAACACAACCTGCCGCACCCCGCCATGCCTTGGCCAACCTTCCACAGCTCACCAATGGGGCCCTGTAACCACCTCTCTGCCAGGACCAGCTCAGACCCACCCTAATTTCTGTGCTCAGCTTGGAGGGAGTAGAGGGATTGGGGTAGGACCCCTATTGGTCCTAGAAGTTACAAGCTGTTATTATATTAGAATTAAGTTAGGTGATCTTTTCCTTTATCTGAAAAAAGACTAGAATTTCTTAAAGAATTTTTTTTAAGTATTTACTGAGGACTTTCGTGAAGAGGCTTCTTTAAAATCTTATTGCTGTTATTACTAGTTACCTATACCACATCAAAAAAATGTTTACAGAAATCAAAATAAAAGAATGGTTCTATCTCAAATTACCCTTCCATCAAGGAGTTCAGAACTGAGGTCATTATGTCCTTCCCCAAATGCATTATTCCTTCTGTCTTCTCTGTCTTGTTTAATGGCCTCTTCAATCACCAGACTGGACCCCAGGGAGCAGCCTCCCCTCCTCCCTACTTTTGTGCACCCTTCTCTCCACCCTCAGTTAATCCATGCCTTAGCCTGTCAGTTTGGGGCATCGTAGTCAATGGCCAGAGCCTGCCGTGTTGTGTCCACATCAAGATCCAGGCTGACCCCATCTGAGACCCGCTCCAAAAGCTACTGCTGAGATTGTAAGAGGAAAAATTGGTGCTGAAGAAACGAATTCTTCCTTCTGCTTTATCTTCAGCCAATCTGGACTCTGCAAGAATCTCATTCAAAAGGCTCCAAGGAAGACAGACGAGCAATTAAGTGTTATCTGTCATCTTGGCTAGATGTTTACAAAGCCCGTGTTAACATTCTGAGGCAGAACACATTTGACTTCCAAACAAGGGAAGGCCAGGCTGCTCATGTCCTGTGCTCATCCCTCTCTCCCCAGAGCCCAGTCCTCTTCTGGGTAGGTAATCCCCAGAGAGCTGAAACTGTCCAATAAAAGCCACTTGGCAACAGGTGAAACCACGAAGTCTCTGGGAAGGCCAGAGGGAACTAAGGGCATGACCTGGAATTGGAAGAATGGAGGATGAGGGATAAGAACATTTTTTAAAATAATTAAATTTACTTCCTCTTTAACTTCTGTTCTCATCACTCTCCAGAAAGCACCCTCGCCAAGTCATGGCTGACCTCCCACTTACCTCTGATGGTCTTTCCTTGCCTCCTCCCAACTTGGACCCCTGAGTTTTCGGGCCCCCTTATTCTTAAACTTCCCTTCTTAACAGGTTCTCCTAGAGATCCGCTTTCACCTCTCCATTCCCTCCTCTAGATCTGTTGAAGTTTCTACTCTCTCCTCCCATCCTCTAAATGCCGGTATTTGTCAAGGATCAGTCCCTGGGTATCCACTTGTCTCTCTCCACACCTTCTCCCTCAAAGAGACCACTACCTCTACCCTAATTGACCCCAACACTGTCTCCTCCAGGTGAACTCGTCACAGATGCTGTCATCACCTCTACCTCTAACACTCTCCTCAATTCCCACGCCTTTCTCAAGAGCCACATTATTGTTTTCCCATGCAAGATTAAAACTGAGGGGCCCTCTCCGTCACTTCTCTCTTCCTTGTCCTCCTTATTCAGTCAGATTGCAAGTGGCCCCTCTAAAATGAGACTTCAACACATGCCTACATAAAGACCTCAGTCTCCTAACTGGTCTCCATCATCACAGTTCTGAGTACTGATTCTGGGCTCTATGAAAGGGCTATATTTGGCTCACTTGAGTTCAAATGAGTCATTTAGAGTCATTCTTATCATTTCTACTTTGGATTCACAACATTTTAAGTCAGATGCAAAGAAGGAACTCACCTTTCATCTATTCCTGTCCCAGTGATGTATTAGGATATTGAGTTAATCCCCCTGTTGTAACTTAAAACCCTAGAAAAAATATTTTTTTAAAAAATGTTAATGCACTGGAGAACATTGATGAACAGGCAGAAACTGGAGAGGATTTGACCTTTGAAAGAAGGAAAACGTGCTGGATTAGATCCATATTATCCTACCTATCCCCTAAGAACTGTGTGCTGTAGTAATTGGGAATAGAGCCCAAGCAGAGAGCATC